>JAJOZX010008860.1:0-175000 GCA_023014485.1 Bathynomus jamesi | reverse complement strand
AAACTGTACTGACTAGGCCGACATCTAAATCGTTAATATATATAAGAAAAAGCAAGGGGCCCAGTACAGAACTCTGTGGAACGCCACTCGCTACATTTGCCCAACACGACTCCGCTCCTTCAACGACCACCCTCTGTTTCCTACCTCGCAACCACTCTTCTAACCAATTTATTACTACACCCCTGATTCCATGAGCCTTAGTTTTTTCAATGAGTCTTTTGTGCGGCACGGTGTCAAACGCTTTTTGAAAATCTAAATACACTACATCAACCGCCCGATGTCTATCGTAAACGTCAACCACGCTTTGGAAAAATTCTAAAAGATTAGTTAAGCAAGATTTGTTTCGCCTAAATCCGTGCTGCGTATTTCTAACTAGCTTATGGAATTCTAAGTGTTCGACTATACGATCCCTAATTATTGATTCCAGTAGCTTACCTACAACAGACGTTAAACTGATTGGCCTATAATTTCCCGCCGCACCTTTATCGCCTTTCTTAAAGATAGGTGTTACGTTTGCTAACTTGAAATTATCAGGTACGCACCCCTCAGAAATAGACGCATTAAAAATCTTTGTTAGCGGCACAACAATGCTATCTTTTAATTCTTTTAGTTGTATGGGATATATGGAATCCGGACCCGGTGATTTACGCGTTTTCATTTTATCAATATAGCGCATTACTTCCCCTTCACTAACGACAATATTATCCAAAATATTACCATTATCAAAAGGTATTATGTCTATGACCGTAGGGATATTCGTTACATCTCTATAGAAAAACTGACGTAAAAATTCGTTTAGCATGGTAGCCATTTCCTTGTTTTCAGAAACTAGATCTCCGTTTACATTTTTCAATGGACCCAAGACACTTTTTACTGGATTTCTATTATTGACGTATTGAAAGAATCGCTTGGGGTTTTCTTTACCGTCACGAGCTATGGAGATTTCAAATTCGCGCTTGGACTTTTTTATTACACTTTTCGCTTCACGCCTCAGAGATATGTAGTTGTTTCGTAACAACAAATTGTCTTTATCGCACTTATGTTGCCTATAAGCCCTATCTCTACTCTTTATAATGTCTCCTACTCTAGAAGTAAACCACAAGGGCTTGTTGTTTACTTTCGCACGCTTAATTTTGTACGGTACACATTCCTTATTTATAGTCCTAAATACCGTTTCGAACGATTCCCACATTAGTTTTACGTTGGAGTTCCCCATTACGTTTTCCCAATTGACGTGTGAAAATTTATTTCGAAATTTACTAAAGTCTGCGTGCTGGAAGTTAGGAATTTTAGTCGAGTTAGTTGGTTTCGAGTGACTTACTGAGAGGACAAACTCTACCATATTGTGATCGCTATTGCTTAACGGTTCTATTACTTGAAGATCAGTAATTAGCCTATCTTCCGTAGTTATTACTAAATCTAAAATACTGTCTAACCTCGTAGGTTCCCCAACCTTTTGAATAAGAAAGCTATCCTCGAGAAAATTAACTAAACGATTACCTTCCGCGTCTCCCTGCATTGTATCGTAATTCACGTTGGCGCAATTAAAGTCACCCATAACTAAAGCCTGCTCACTACCGATTATTCTCTTTAGTTCACGATATAACGTTTCGTCCGTATCAGCTGTTTGATTAGGGGGCCTATATATAACCGCAACAAGAAGTTTGAAGTCGTTTAATTTAAGTTCTGCTATGTATATATATATGTATGTATATGTATATATGTATATGTATATATGTATATATGTATATGTATATATATATATATATATGTATATATTAGTGATGGATCGAATAACCGCATCCGCACTACAACCGCACAAAAATTCACAACCGTAACCGCAACCGCCGTTCCATAAGTGCGGTTGCGGTTGTAAAAGCTTAGTTAATTTTAATTTTAGGTTAATTAGAAATATTTCTTTTTTTAAAAAGAAAATGATGGGTCTCCTTATGCGTGCTTAAACGTGACGTCATACGGCTGCCGTAGTAAAATTGGTTTAAACTGCGCTCTAAGTTATTACTCTGTGAGCTCCATGAAGTAACATTTATATTTATTTAATTTTCTTCAAACTAAAATCGCCTTTAGTACAATAGCCAAAAAGAGCTATGAAGAAGAAGAAAGTTCACCAAGGATCAAGAAGAAGATGCGAGTTCTTCTAGACAACTATCACAAAGAAAAAAGAATTGCTCCCGACGATGATCCTCTTCAGTGGTGGAAAGATAACGAACTAAATGCAAAGAACTTGGCTGTATTGCAAGAACATATCTTGCTTGCCCTTCAAGTAGCATTCCAAGCGAGCAGCTTTTCAGTGGAGCGGGAACGTTGTACGATGAGAGGCGTTGCCGCTTGAAAGGTGAAAATGCAGCAAAAATATTATTCTTGAAATTCACACTGCCTGTCATTAAGTTTGACATCAGTTTTTCAAATGAATAATAATCCATAACTTTCCAATGGGTGGAGGCTGGGGAAAGTGGTAGGTGGGATGAACAGTGCGATGGGTCCTCGTCCATCATCCTGGTAACACACTTAGTGCAAAATATGGTTTTAATTAATTTGACCTATTCTTTCATAATAGCTATATAAGTTTAGAATATACTTCATTTAAATAGTATTTATTTAGTAAATACCTTATGTTGAACATAAGTTTTGCAACACACAAATAGCGGTAGCGGTGTATTGCAAAACTTGTGTTCAACATAAGGTATTTACTAAATAAATACTATTTAGTATATATTATGTACCAAGTGTGGCTAAATCGCACTATAGTGGCTAAATCCAGTTAATAATTACGCATTTTTCCTAGTATATGATAACCGTAACCGCAACCGCGGTTGGAAAAAATTCGACAACCGCAAACACAACCGCAACCGCGGTTGTGAAAAACCGACCACTCGATCCATCACTAGTATATATATATATATATATATATATATATATATATATATATATATGTATATATATATATATATATATGTGTGTATATATATATATATATGTATATATGTATATATGTATATATGTATATGTATATACAGGTTGTTTGAAAACCTTCTGTACAAATTGTAATGGGGGATAGGCAACACCAAGACAAGCCCTTTTCGTCTATAAGTGTATGTCCGCTGACGTCCCCATTCGGCGCGAGAGGGCGCCGAGAGGGCGCCGCTGCAATTGGCTAAAAGGTGAAGTGGGCTAGACTCGCGCTTGCCGCGGGCATTCTTAAATCGGACGTAGTACGCGTAACATGGAGCGCTTCACGGCTGCTGAGATGGCTGACATGCATATGGTGTATGGGGCTGCCAATGGAAACGGAAGAGCTGCTGCGAGGTTGTACCGACAGCGCTTCCCAAACAGACGTGTGCCAAACCACCAAACGTTTGCGCATTTGCATCGGCGACTGCGAGAAAATGGAACATTCCATGCAAACATGCATGACACTGGTCGGGAGAGAAACGTGCGCACTCCTGACATGGAAGAAGAAATCCTACGGCGATTTGAGGACAATCCAAGCGCAAGCACGCGAGGTGTTGCACGTATCCTCGGTGTGAACCACGACCTGGTCTGGAGAGTGTTGCACGAGCAACAGTTACATCCGTTTCATCGTTAGAGAGTCCAGGCATTACAACCTCGGGATTACCCTCTTCGTGTGGAATTCGCACGCTGGTTTCTGCAGCAGACAGCGGTGCAGCCTAATTTTCCGGCTTATGTGCTGTTCTCAGATGAGGCCTGTTTCACACGTGAGGGTGTGTTTAACATGCACAATTCTCACGTGTGGGCGCACGCAAATCCACATGCTACACGGGTGCATGCTCATCAAGAACGGTTCGCCGTCAATGTTTGGGCGGGTATCGTCCATGGCAAGTTGATTGGGCCGTACCTGCTGCCTGCCCGACTCGACGGGCGGGTTTATCGGATATTTCTTGAAGAAACGTTGCCGGAACTGCTGGAAGATGTTCCCCTGGCTATTCGTAGACGAATGTCGTTTCATGGTTTCAACACGACGGAGCCCCAGCACACTCCAGCAACGATGTGCGGGATTATCTGAACGCCACTTTTGGGGACTGATGGATAGGCCGGGGTGGGCCCGTAGCCTGGCCACCGAGATCGCCCGATTTAACATGCCTCGATTTCTTCCTGTGGGGACACATGAAGAACCTCGTGTACGAGACTCCCATTTACTCAGAAGAAGACCTCGTAGCAAGAATCGCTGTCGCCGCTGGAACTGTTCCCGAAATGCCGGGAATCTTTCGACGTGTACGTCGGTCAATGCTTCGACGCTGTCGGGCATGCATTGATGCTACCGGTCGCAACTTTCAGCACCTTCTTTAAATAAACATGCCTTCTTTAAATAAACATGTTACGCGTACTACGTCCGATTTAAGAAAGCCTGCGGCAAGCGCGAGTCTAGCCCACTTCACCTTTTAGCCAATTGCAGCGGCGCCCTCTCGCGCCGAATGGTGACGTCAGCGGACATACACTTATCGACGAAAAGGGTTTGTCTTGGTGTTGCCTATCCCCCATTACAATTTGTACAGAAAGTTTTCAAACACCCTGTATATATATATATATATATATATATATATATTATAATATATATATATGTATGTATATATATATATATGTATATTACGGTGCATCAAATTTCCCATGATTTTTCAAAAAGTTTTATTTCAATCTGTCCCTATGATTACTGTGTTCCAATGCCTGAAATAGCACATTTGGTCAAATTTCAAAGATTTATGTCGTCATCTAGGGGGTCCACATCATTGATGCAATATTTAGTATTGGAGTTAAACTGACCAAAAATTAAACATTTTATATCGCAGTTTCCGTGTTTGCAAAAGTATCAGAACCAGTAAAAATGTATTAAATAATCAAAACAGGGATACATTACATTGATTTCTACATTACATTCTGACATCTGACGTTACATTCTGGTTTATACATTACATTATTGATACTATACATTATTGGTAATACAAGCAAGTCAAAGTCAAAAGAACACTACTTTAAAAAAATGTTCAAGAACTGTAAATGAACATGAACATGAACAATTAGTTTAGTCTCTAGTTTTCCTCTTTCGAAGATTAGGAAGCTTCTTTCTGTCAGATTCAACAACTTGTAGAACATTTTGGTAATGTTCTGATCTGGCAGCCATGAGGAAATCAGAACTTAGCTTCACCCCACACTCAGTCTGATCATTTATGACATTAACTGCTGAGATGTGTTCTCTGGATGTTTGAAAGGAAGCTAATTCTGGCCAATTTTCGATATTATGAGTCAGGAAAGAACTGTCAAGTTCCAGAACAGAGAAAATGTACCATGAATCTCCGTTGATTAAGTCGCCAAGCTTTGTCGTGCTGGAAATGGAGTTTGGAAATTTGGGTTTCCCAAATCCCGTACCAAATTGATGTTGTGGTAAAGATGCTTGATCTTGTGCTGGCTTTACTGCTATAAGTTTCTCAGCCAGATAGCGGCATTCAGCTTCAGGGACTGCATCATTAAAGAGTGTGAGAGGTACCATCTCAGCAGTCAGGTACCATAGGTGATGCTTGAGAGCTTTTATCGCACTAGATGATATGCTGGGGCTGAGTTTTTCATATCTGAGGATGTCTTGGTAAAGACAGAGGTCATTCCATGGAGCCTCGACCGCGCTTGAACAGGTGATCCACCACCAGCTGTACAGAAGCAAACAAAGTTGACAAACTCACGCAGTTTGGGTCGTGCTTCCGTGGTAATGGTTCCAGAGGGAAGAGAGCTGATCTGCTCCTCCAGCAGCACCATCTTAATGGAGTAGAGAAGCTTGGCCATCCACCTAGCCTTGTGTACAGCACCAGGATGTTGAAATGAAAACTCTCTACTTGTCCCATCCAAGTATAGCAAATAAAGATCAGAAAATTCTTTGTAGTCATCACGTTGATGCTTCACAACAGACTGCACACATGAAATCGCTCTGGCCCTATAGTCATGGATTATGGTTTGTACATCATCTGAATAAGAGGTACCATCCAAAAATTAAGTGCCTGATTATTGTTGTGCAGAACTGTGTCAAAATGCTTTCGGAACCAACAGAATATGGTAACTTCTGGTGACATTGGTGGTTCTATTTTCAGATCATTGAAGACTTGTGTAAGGATTACCTCACCAATGTGATGCTGACAAACTGACCACAGTAAAGCTCAACCTATGTCCTGTTGCAGACTAACACATGCAGCACTCACATGACCAGTGTTACTAGTTGTTGTGTCAAAAGTCATGTTCACTACTGAGTCAACACAATTCCATTATCGGAGAAGCTCCATGGTGAGATTAGCAGTGATTTGACCAGCTGGCTGATCTGTATTTGGCTTGTAGGAAGGCACACCAAGAAGTTTGATGTCATAGGAATTGCCAACTGCTATGGTGAGCCTCTCTTCAGCTTTAGTTTGGTATGACAGAGTTGACATCAGTTTAGAATCCCAGTGAAGAGACAGGAACTGTGGTGGAACCCAGGACTCTTTGACCAATGATGCAAGCTCTTCACCAACCTTATGTCTTGCTCTGTCGGCAGTAGAATATGAGTGTGAAACTTTTTTTGTCACCTGATTCCTCAATGATGGCTTTGGTAAATGCTGCTTATTGGGCCGGTGTGATCTTCATGCATGTAGACAGGGAAACCATCCTATGGGATTTGAGTATGTCATGACTTATAAAAGCAGTTGTTCCTAAACAAGTTGCTTGGTGAGATTTTTGTGTTTTTGGTTTGTAATCCTCTATATTGCCCTCTTTATCCTCAACATCACTGTTGCTTTCCTCACTGTGCTCAATCTGAACTTTGCTTGTAGATATTGTGCTTCTTTATGAGCTTTAAGCTGTTGTTCTGCTTGCATCATTTCCTTTTCCTGCTTTCTTTGGACTTTTGATGCGAGCTTTTTGTCATGGCTTCCAAATGATGCGACTCTGTCTGATTTCATTGACTGCAAGAACTCCAGATCTTCAGGATCTTTTATGAGTTGCTCAGCATTCCTTGGCCACAACTGAAATGTTTCTTGTAACTCCTTTTCAATCCCCTTAAGCTTCGCAACTGCACCAGGCGAAGAACGCCGATCCACTGGAAGTTCCCTAAGTTTTGCATTTTTTGCGGATAGTGCTATAATTTTTTCAACAGCTTTCCTCTCAGTAATCATGGCAGTGTTGCCTTTCTGATAAAATGGAGTAATTTTTTGCAAGACAAATTTAGCATTGTTCCATTTTGTATGGTTAAACAGTAGACCTTCTTGCTGATGAAACATGTAGCATTGCAACACTTGCTCACATGTTGGCAGCCTAGATCCTGTTATCTCTGCATCTGCATCACTGATTCCAGCACCAAGACCATAAATGGCAGCAGTTTGACGAGTTTTAACAGCATATTTATCATTTGTGCTATCTGAACTGGCCATAATGCACGACAGGTGTAAAGAGAGAACACAAAATTCATTAACATAAACACTTGCACATAAACATTTAACATAAACACACAAAAATCACATTTATCATAAATACTTGCATATCAGATTATACATTGCAGTTCCTTTTAGAATATTCTATAACTTTCCACCACTTCCTAGCACTTTGTAGAGGTTTCTATCACTTTATAGAAGTTTCTATCACTTTTTAGAAGTATATATGACCTTTAGAAATATCACTTACATGTTCTTGGGCTGATTTTTGTAGTGAACAAAATTTTTAAACTTCTACTATTTGGATCTCAAATCACAGAATGACTGTGGGGTTGGTGTGCATATAGGAAGTCTGTGTGGACCCCATAAATGGCATTCAAATCCAAAAATAATTCACATAGTAGGTTTTCTTAACCATTGGAACATTTCTAACTTAGGGACAAAGTGCAACTATGTCATTGGTGATTTTGATGCACCCTAAATTGTATATATATATATATATGTATATACAGGGGTTAGACAAAATAATATGAACACCTTGATAAATGGCGGTTTTTATTCTTAATATGGAGTTGGTCCTCCTTTAGCGGCAATAACAGCTGCAATGCGTCGGGGAATTGATTCATACAGCTTTTGGACAGTGGCTAGAGGAATCCTGAGCCATTCTTCGAGCAAACCCTGCTCCAGTTCCTCCAAAGACGCCGGCGGTGGGAATCGGCTTCTGACCTGCTGCTCCAACTGACACCACAGATGCTCGATAATGTTAAGATCCGGTTATTGTGGAGGCCAGTCCAAGCGTTCTACTTCACTAACATGCTCTTCAAACCAGTTTTTAACGACCCCAGCGGTGTGGATTCGTGCATTATCATCCTGGAAGACGGCGCCGCCATTGGGAAACAGCGTTTGGACCATGGGATGGACCTGGTCAGCCAATATTGACAGATAAACCTAGGCGTTAACCCTACCATGCAGTACTACAGCTGGGCCAAGAGTATTCCACGATATTGCTGCCCAAACCATCACAGATCCGCCTCCATGCTTAACGGTTGGGGCCAGGCAGTCGGGGTCATAAGCATCTTTAGGCTGTCTCCAGACGTAAACTCGACCGGAACATGGAAATAGCGTAAAGGAGGATTCGTCGGAGTAGACTACATTCTTCCACCGGTCCTTTGACCAATTCTTATGGTCGTTACACCATTTTCTGCGCCGCTCAATGTTGATGTGCGAAAGGATGGTTTGGCAATTGCAGCCCTCCCATGGTATCCAGCTCCATGGAGCTCGCGACGTACAGTTCTGGTCGATACCGGGCTTGCAAGATGCTGGTTAAGCTCTGCAGTCACTTTTGGAGCTGTGGTCTTATGGTTCTGTCACAATGCGCTTTAGCACCCGGCGGTCTCTATCACACAGCTTCTTCTTGCGTCCACTATTGCATTTGTCGGTGCTTGTCTTTCCATGGTTTTGGTATGCAGACATGACCATAGAGACAGTTCCTCTGGATACATTGAACATCTGAGCGGTTTTCGTCACCGATGCACCAGCCATCCGCGCTCTGACAATTTGCCCTCTTTGGAAGTCTGACAGGTCTTTCATAACTGCTAATTCATAATTCACTCAGATCTGTAAAAACAACGTGAGGGTTATAACATGACGTATACACTCTCTGTTACGCATTTAAATAGGTTTGCCAGTCATTTGACCGTTTACTTTGTGTCTGAGCAGTCCGTAAAGATAACCGGTGAAATCGGCGGGTGTTCATATTATTTTGTCTAACCCCTGTGTATATATATATCTATATATATATATATATATATATATATATATGTGTGTGTGTATATATATATATATATATATATATATATATATATATATATATATATATATATATATATATATATATATATATACACACACACACACACGTTAATAATTTTAACGTATTCTTGTAAAATCATAAGATTTCGAATAAAAGTATAACTTTTAACAAAGTTTATGCAGTTATAAGCCGAAACTGGATATAGCTGTCATACATTCGCATTCGTATACATAGCCGGACTTTACCATTTTACAAACCATCTTGATTCGTAAATATATTCGTCCATTCTATAATGCGTAGACGAGCTGTAGTAACTCCCAGCTTAGTGTATCATCGGTCAGACTCTGACGCTCGGATTAACACATTCACTTTAGCTAGGTTGTGTCGTTAGTATCCCAAAATATCTTAGGGTAAAGAATACAGCGTGAGGCTACACTATCTACGTCTGAGAAAGAGAGAGATATCGCGCTGTACTAAGATGGATTCTGGATTAGGTACTCTACCTTCTCCATCCATTAGGTATACAAACGTCATTTAATCCGAGTAAGGTAAGCTGAGCAACGTCTCGTCCTATTCGTATAAAAATTGATTAAAAAACATTATAATAAATAGTTTTAAGAACTTTCACTCGTCATTCGGATCATAACCAATTTTATTTTGGTCAGATCGGTGGGAACGAATCAAATCTGAGGTTAATTACTTCAGATGTTCTCGATGTGTGTCTAGACCACATTGAAACAGTACCATGAAACAAAATCGTGCACCAGCAAGTGTCGTAGTGGTAGAGAGAGAGCTACAATCGCTCGCGGGAAGTCATTTGAGGCTTCTGTCGGTGAAAGATCGTAGAAAACATTGATTTTTTCTGTCTACAACGATAACATAAATCATGGTCTCAGAGAGAACAGTTAAGAGGAAGCCTAAATGAAAGTGGTTGGAAAAGGATGCAGGGCTAGGAAGAAATTTTGGCATTCAAAGACCAATATGGAAGAGGCTTCCCTGCTTTAGTCTTAGAGAAAAAATTATAAGATGAGCTAAGAGACCATTATGATGAGATTTGAGCAGTTATGTAAGGAGGAAAGGTGGGAAAACTATCCCTCTAACTGCGTATTTCCAACAGAAAATCGTGGACATGAAAGCATCGTGCTATGATGGTGTGTATGTCATTCGCAGGGATAGCGAAACTGTTGTGTGTGATAGCAGAATAAACTCTCACTTATACAAACATGTTATATAGTTTTGGATCCTTCTGTTAAAAATTTGTTCTATTTTGAATCCTAATGAAATGATATTCCAGCAAGATGGTGCTCCATGTCACATTTCACGCGCTATCAAAGGTGGTTTGACTGCAATAAGATATCGTTTCTCAACAGCCTCAAGTGAACATCTGTATGTAGTTTTGGACAAACGTGTCGGGAAACGCAAATATTCTCAAGCAAATGATCTACACTTGAAACTGATGGAAGAATGTTACTGCAGTGACACTTGCAAGCAGCTTATTGACAGTCTGTCCAGAAGGATCCTAAAAGTTCCTGAAGCTACTGGAATCTGTATATTTGTATTAATTATAAAATTATATCTTCAGAAACACAATTAAATCATATAATTAATTTTATTTTCTCATTATTCCTTTGTGCGCAATACGCAGGATGGCTAATACTTTTGATCAATACTGAATACATATTTCATTATACAGCGATAGAAGCTGGATCGCTACATAAATAAATATACGTTTAACTCGCATATAATTACCTGACATCAAACGTATAAAAAAATGTATATAATTTTTATTAAAAACGTAATCTCATTAAGATTCCTTACTTTCATATTAAATTTACATTAATGCAATTATTTTATTAATATATTAATATTTGTAGAGGATTATAAAGGAAATATGAAATGAAGAATTTCTTCAAATTATGTCTGCGAGGTATATTTCAGAATATATGCATTAGAAATAATAATAATATGGATAAAGAGGGTTGACAAAAGTAAATAATTAGCTTCGTTTTTTCCATAGTTTTTTACTTGATAATAAAAGTCAATAAATAACAACAGATTTATTGAATTAACAAATATATTTAAAATCGTGTTGTTTACCCCTTTTGCATGATATGAAACTGACACACGTTCCGGCATTCCAGTGATGAGCTTTGACACTTGTTTAAAAAAAAAAAACACTTGTCTTTATCTTTGTCAACTCTGCGTTTTATATATATATATATATATATAATATATATATAATATATATATATATATATACACGTAAAGAACGACGCTTTGTATAGGAGACTTATCCGCGCAAGATGAGAGCGAAAGAACGAAACAATTGAAAAAATGAGGTACTGCGTGTTTGCAGTTATAATGTATAAATGTTACGGCATGCGGGAGGTGCCCTTTGGGGCATTGGTTTCTGCGCGTATGTAGAGGAATTACGAGCATTTGTTTGGGTGAGGCCTATGGTGTAGTGGTTAGCATGTCTGACCGGCAATCGGAAGATCCCGGGTTCGATTCCGGGTGGGTACCTCATTTTTTCAATTGTTTCGTTCTTTCGCTCTCATCTTGCGCGGATAAGTCTCCTATACAAAGCGTCGTTCTTTACGTTAATTATACTGCGTGTTTGCAGTTATAATGTATATATACATATATATCCACTAGCGGAGCGACCCGGCGTTGCCGGGTGGATGTTGAACGCTATATATATATATATATATATATGCCCAGTTAGGTCAGCTGAATGCCCGGTTAGGTTAATTAAATTCCCGGTTAGGTTAATTAAATGCCCGGTTAGATTAATGAATATCCGAGTAGGTTAATTGAATGCCCCGTTAGGTTAATTGTACGTCCTTGACGATTGTTAGGTTGAGTCGTGATATTTTCGTTAAAGCTAACAAAAATATCACGACTTAACCTAACCAATCGTCAAGGGCGTACAGTTGACCTAACCGGGCATTCAATTAACCTAACCAGGCATTCAACAACCAGGTGCACAACATCGGGACCTAATCAATATGTGTGTGAAGTTTCATGTTTGTAACTGCTTTCATTTTGGACCTATGGCTGGAAACACACACACACCACACACACACACACACACACACACACGTCCTTTTATTATTATAGACTAGTACAGTTCCCGTGGCGTCGCTTCGCTGACGGTTAGACAGGCTAAACTACAGAAAAGAACGCAGCCGTGAAAATTTTGAGCTTCACATTGTGTCAACATTTCTGAATCTGGTATCTCCCAAAACCTCCTCACCCCCATTCATGCAACTTGGGGGCTAAACCCCCCCCCCCCCCCACCCCTCCCCATTACCCCACCCATCCCCCATTACCCCCACCCCCACCCTTCCCCCATTACTCCCGGGATAAATTTCACAAACAGACAAACAGACAGGCTAAACTACAGAAAAGAACACAGTCATGAAAATCTTGAGCTTCACATTACCGCCCGTAATACAATTTCTGAATTTTTTTCTCACAATTTTTTCTCACAATTTCTGAAAGTGTGACAGACAGACAGACAGACAGAGAGACGGACAGCTCTCTTATTATACTGTAGTATAGATTACGGGCGGCAATATGAAGCTCAAGATTTCATGACTACGTTCTTTTCTGTACTTTTATTGACCAAATAATTGAACCGACAATAACTGGGGTTCAATTATTTGGTCAGTATAACTATAGTCATGAAAATCTTAAGATTCAGAAATCTTGACACAGTGTGAAGCTAAAAAATTTTCACGACTGCGTTCTTTTCTGTACTTTAATCACGGTGCTGGGGCCTTCGGGCCCAGTAATTTAATTTAATTATTTAATTTATTAACATCCAGGTGCACAACCTGGGGACCTAATCAATGTGTGTGAAGTTTCGTGTTTGTAACTGCTTCCATTTTGGAGTTATGGCTGAAACACACACACACACACACACACGCACACACGTCCTTTATATATATATATATATATATATATATATACACACACAGGGGCGTAACTAACGGGGGGGGACATGTCCCCCCCCCAATTTTTGAACTGAGGGGATTAATATAGGTTTCCCCCCCCCCCCCCCCCGAACTTTTGATCCAAGTTTCCTTGAATGTTAAGTATATACTAAGTATATGTTTCTTTGATTTTCCTATTACTATCATAAATATAGATCATTCTCTAAATCATAGTATTTTAAGAGCATCATTTTGGTCGCAAACACATTACCTAACGATAATTCATCGCAGGATTTTTCATCATTATAGTTGTTCCCCCCCCCCCCCAACTGTTGAAAGCTAGTTACGCTCTTGTATATATATATTATAATATATATATATATATATATATATATATATATATATATAAAGAGAGAGACCTAGACCCAGAACCAGATCCATAAGTCCGGCATCATAGGAGAAATTCATATTTTTCTATTTCAACAAACCATAATTCATATTTTTCTCTTTCTACAGGCCATAATGTCTGTGAGCAAGGAAGAACGAATCCAGATAATTCTACTCATAGGAAATCGGAGTCAAAGAGAGGCCGCTGCTGAATTTAACAGACTGCATCCAGACCGCGAGCCGATAACACAGAGTTGTGTTAGCAGACTTGTTGCAAAGTTTAAGGAAACAGGATCCATAGAAGATAAACCACGCAGTGGACCTTCAAGGAGGTCCACTGACGATGATACAGCGACTGCTATCCTGGCTCATTTTAACAGAAGTCCCAATAAGTCTCTTCGGCGATTGTCCGCCGAGACAGGAGTGTCGAAAAGTAGCATCCATCGCATTCTTCAGGCTCACAAATGGCATCCATATAAACTTCAGATCCTACAGAAATTAAGCGAAGATGATGATCCCGACCGGCGGATGGAATTTTGTGAATGGGCTACTAAAACAATATGCTCGGGATGCCAATTTCCCATCCACCATTCTGTTCAGTGACGAGGCTGTTTTTTATGGAAATGGTGAGGTAAATCGACAGAATACCCGCTACTGGTCTCAAAACAACCCTCACTGGTATACCTCTTCAAAGGAACAAGGTGCATCTCGGGTGATGGTATGGTATGGTGTGGCATTTGGAAGGATCGCATCATAGGCCCCCTCTTTTTCGATGAACATGTCACTCACTGGAGGCACCTACCTACGTATGCTCAAGGAAGAAGCATTTCCCAGTGTCTTGAACGAAAAAGGAAATTTCCCAACATGGTTCCAGCAAGACGGCGCTCCTGCACATTACAGCACCCAAGTAAGGGAATACCTGTATCAACAATTCCCTGGTCATTGGATAGGACGTCGAGGGCCTGTGGAATGGCCAGCTAGAAGCCCGGATCTCACGCCACTAGATTTTTATCTCTGGGCCACTTGAAAGCGCTGGTATACGCAGAGAAAATTAGGAGTGTTGAACATTTGCGGCAGCGCATTATTGGAGCATGTAACACCATTACTCCTGACATCATTCACCGTGTGCTTGCTGACTGGGTATCACGTCTGAATTTGTATATTGAAAACAATGGTGGACATATTGAGCACGTTCTGAAAATAAAAGCTTTTGTTTTGCCTTTTTTATTTTTCCTATGATGCCGGACTTATTGGACACCCTGTATATATGGGATGAATTTCACAATTAAACATATATATGTATATATATATATATATAGGGTGTCCATAAATGATTATCCTGATTAAAGCATGCTTTAACTTTTAAATAAACACTCGTATTCAAACAGTTTTAATCATAAGTAGATAAACATACAGTTTTGATACATATTAATGAACTTAATAAGCTTCCACATGTGTACCCAAGTGGCACGTAAAATGTCTAAACGGTATTCACACTCACGCCACACATTTTCCAGCATTTATGGGTTAACTGTTGCAATTGCATCCGTAATGCGTTCTCGCAATGTCCTGATATCTGGAACAACTTTGCATAACCAAATCTTTAACATGACCCCAGAGAAAGAAATCCAGCTGGGTAATGTCTGGTGATCTTGGGGGCCATGGGATTGGCCTGTCCCTGCCAATCCATCGATTTGGAAATGTTGCGTCGAGAGTTTTCACGAACAACATGCGCCCAATGAGGCGGTGCCCCATCTTGTTGGAAGATGCAGTTGGCTGCCTGTCCTGCAGCTGGGGGATAGCGTAATTGGAGCATATCCAGGTACACAGTTGCGGAAACAGTGTTCTCAGCGAAGAAGAAAGGACCAATTATCTGGTCATGCATTAGTCCCACACCAGACATTGATCTTCGGACTGCCCCGAATATGCTCCCTTACGGCACGTGGGTTTTCCGATCCCCAAATACGCACATTGTGTCTGTTGACTCTACCACTAAAAGGAAACGTAGCTTCGTCTGAAAAGCAGACACGTAACAAGAAGTCATTATCTCGTCAATGCTGTTCAAAATGTCAATAGCGAATTGTTCACGTTTTGGACGGTCATCAGGCTTCAGTTCTTGAACAATTTGTACCTTGTGGCGTGTAACTTCAAACGTTTGTGTAACACCTTGTGCACCGTAGACTTCGGTATCTTTAGTTGGCATGAAACTTGTCTCACCGAGTTCCTTGGTGACCGTGTGAAAGCAGTTTGAATGTTTTCCACCGTCCCATGGGAAACTGATGATCTACCACTGCTCTTTCCCTTTTCCACGTTCCAGTTTCCAAATTTTTTTCATCCACGACTTAATTGACTTCACATCAGGTGGATTTTTTCCATACATTGTTTTGAACCTTCGCTGAACACTGACAGGAGATTTTGTTTCTGCAAGCCACACAACACATTGTGCCTTCTCTGTCACAGAGAGCCATCTTAACTGAACAGCTACTACAGCGCTCCAAGCGGCGAATGCGGTAGACGAAACACACCAGCACAGAAACTCTATGCGTGTACGAGATCACCTGTAAAAAGAAAACGGATGTAAGATTCGTCATTAAAACATGAGAGCATACTGTTTTCAGGGTAAACATTTATGGACACCCTGTGTGTGTATATATATATATATATATATATATATATATATATATATATATATATATATATATATATATATATAAGGGCGCTGCGAATCACAATTTCTTTTTCAAATCGAATCTCGAATCAAATCATCCCAAACAATTCGAATCGAATCGAATCAACTGTACACATATTGATTAATGTGTTTCTAAACACAATTAGTAATAAGTATGAAATTAATTAAATCATCTTGAGAACAAAGGACAAAGTAAATTCTTCTAAAAAAAATGTATTAAGTATTTGATCATGAGGAGGAACAGTGGTATTAAAGTATGATAAAAATGTTATTGCGCAAGAGATTGGTCTCAGTATATAGACTGAATTATAGTCTAAGTAAAAAGAAAAGTGTTTATTTACGAAAGTGTTCTTCAAAACAACAACACTGATGTTTACCGAACTTAATGGAGATTCGAAAATATCGAATCGGAGCCCAAGCTAACGAATCAAATCGAATCCTCTCTCCCGATTCGAAATCAAATAGAATCTCGAAGCCTCGCAGGGCCCTAATATATATATATATATATATATATATATATTGTGTGTGTGTGTGTATATATATATAACTCCTGACTCTCTCACTTAGCTTATATTTTTCTGCCCGGAATCGTGCCAAATCTGTTCTTCGACTCTCCAAAATTTCTTTATCAGACAAAAATGTGTAAACCTATCTCATTCTAATTTTTCTCACTCTTTCTGGTACCTAGCCAAGAACCTTTCCAACAACTTTACTTCTTCTTTCCCTCCTCTTTCCCATTTCGACGCCTTAGTTTCCGTTTCTTCTGATAAAGTTGAACTCTTCGCTCAAACTTCCGCCTCCAACTCAACCCTGGACGATTCCAGTTCTGTTCTCCATCTTGTACTTAATTATGTTTGAAATTAAAATCTTTTCCAAAATGTTTTTCTTCTGCCCTATCTAGGCTCAACTCTAGGAAGGCGTCCCTCCTGTTGTTCTCAAGAACTGTTCTTTGTGCTGACACCCTGCGAAAACTCTTTCGTCTTGTATTTCATCTGGTACTTTTCCTTCCGGCTAGAAGTTCGCTTTCATCAGCCTGTCCCAAAGAAGGGTGACCGCTCTCAACCCTCCAACTATCGTCCAATTGCTTTCATTTCTTGTCTTTGTAAGTTTTTTAATATATCCTTTAAGGATATATTAAAAAACTTTACTAATAGTAATAGGAAGATTCTTAAACACCTTTCTTCTTACAATCTTCTTTCAGATCGTCAGTATGGGCTCCACAAAGGACGCTCTACTGGCGATCTTCTTGCATATTTCTCTGACTCCTGGTCATCCTCTTTTCGGAATTTTGGTGAAACCTTTGCTGTTGCGCAAGACACATCCAAAAATTTTTGATTGTCTGGCACAAATCCTCAATTTCGAAACTGCTCTCCTTCCGTTTCTGTCCTTCTATCTGTGCCTTCATCTCTAATTTTCTTTCTGGCCGATCTATAGCTGCGGTTGTAGATGACCACTGTTCTTCTCCTAAAGCTCTGTCCTGTCACCCACTCTTTTCCTTTTATTTATCAATGATCTGTTAAGTCGCACTCCCTGTCATATCCACTCCCATGCCACTCATACCACTCTTCACTTCTCCTTCCGCTTCGCAAAGCGTCCCTCTCAACAGACATTCAATGCTCCGTGTGGAACGGCTATGATGCACTTGACCAAAGCTGGGCACTTGCGGTTTTTTTTGCGGTACTGCGGTACTGCGGTACTACCGCACTACCAAACCGGGACCGCATAACGCAGTACCGCAAAGGATCGCTGAAAGTACAGGCTGTACTTTCAGCGATCCTTTGCGGTACTGCGTTATGCGGTACCGGTTTGGTAGTGCGGTAGTACCGCAGTACCGCAGTACCGCAAAAAAAACCGCAAGTGCCCAGCTTTGCACTTGACCTCTGATCTTTCTACTATCTCTGACTGGAGCAGAGAAAACTTTGTGGCTTTCAATTCCTCAAAAACTTCATCCGTCTACTTGTCACAATCTTCAACACGACTATCCCCTTACCTTCAATGATACACAACTCTCTCCTTCTCCTTCTCTTAACATTCTTGGCGTTTCCTTTTCTTGTGATCTTTCCTGGAAAGATCACCTATACTCTTTTTCGAAAACAGCTTCTAAGAGATTAGATGTGCTGTACCGGCTCCACAGTCTCTTCACCCCACTCCCACTAGGTTGCTGTCTGTACAGGGGTGTTGTCCGTCCCAGTATGGAGTACGTTTCTCATGTGTCGGGTGGCTCAACCCACACAGCTCTACTTGACCGGGTGGAATTGAAGGTTTTTCGTCTCACCAATTCTCCGCCGCTTACTGACTGTCTTCAATCCCTCTCTCTTCAGTGCAACGTTGCCTCGCTCTCTTTACTAACGCTATTATAACGGACATTGCTCTTCTGAACTCTCTAAACTGCATGCCTCCTCTAAAGAGAGCACGCAGCACCAGACTTTCTACATTTCTCATTCCTTTTCTGTCAAACTATCTAACACAAGGGTTATTCGGTATTTCAGTCTTTCATCTACTCAACCGGTCAACTCTGGAGCAATCTTCCTCAGTCCATCTTTCCCCCTGTCTGTGACCTCCAATCTTTCAAACGCAGTGTCCAGGCATCTCAAAAACCTTGGACCTTGATTTTGGTTGTCTTCTTCCTCTAGTCGGGGGTCACTTTTGCGGGTATTCGCCCTGCCTTCCTGCATATATATGTAGAGAACAGCCAAAGAAACAGACAGAGAAACAGACTATTTGTAACGGACAGACAAATGAATTTCCTTTCCCCGCCATTCTCAAACAGCATGGAATCAAAACAACCGTTACAGCTACACGTGGGCATGAAACAGGTCCACAAGAAATACAGATAATGTGGTATTTCTCGAAGCGGTCACCAGAGGACGTCACCAAGACCTATAAAATGTAGCTTCTTCCTCAAAGCATTCTCACTTCTCGCTCGCAATTTTCTCGTCTTGGTCGTCACGTCTGACTCTCAGCATCCTTCGTCAGCAGCAACACTCGTCAAGTCACCCGCTCTCCGGCTTTTCGCCGGTATTTCAACATCGTCGGTAAGCTCTCTGTGCCTCGTTCTTAAGCATGCTCGCTAAGCCTACAGTGTGTAACCGCAGCGGCGTGATTAGGTTATACCTAAAAGTGCTTTCATTACCGTTCAAACTAACTTTCCCGTTAAGACTGCGGTAGGCCTATTTCTAGTGTTGTATCAAATACCATAATTTTGTATCACCCTGTTATTGTGATCATTGTACAATTTACTTCTCGAGCATCCTACGGTTTATGTAATCTTTTAGGCATTTCATTCTTGACGGCCTAATCCATTCAGTGCACCAAACGTACGTGCATTATTTCTATTATCAATAGGCTGCACCATTTATTCTATGTTCCATTTCTGCACAACTCATTAGCCTATATCAAATTACTTAACAAATTAAGCTGTGTAACCATTTCCTTATTAGCTAATCCTCAGTCATATTTAGTATAATATAAATGCCGTTATATAACTGTTAATCACTATAACTACTGTCATTACATTGTTATTCACTGTGAACAAATAACTGATTTATTTTCTTAATTAAACACAAAACAACAAAGTGATTTTCCTAACCTTATTAATATTGTTTGCTTGGGTGTAATCCAAGCTGGTGACCTCTAATTAGTCACATCATTTCATTCAGTAATTATAGTAAGCCTACTCTATTAGCCACACCAAACCGGTTAACCGTAGACCACTGTAAATTGGTAACTCCAGACTTATCCTTAACAGTCAATCATTATCAATCAATTAACATTATCATTATTATAGTGCCAACTTTACGCTAATAACCGGTACCATCAAAGTGGTTAATACTAGGCCTACTATATATTATATATATATATATATATATATATATATATATATATATAATACTGTATATATATATATATATATATTTTCTCAGCATGAGAATGCGCCTCGGTGGTGTAGTGGTTAGCGTCGCTGACTACGAATCCATCGGCCCCGGGATCGAGACCCGGTGACGGCAGGCGGGGCGCGCAGCAAAACCCAGCTGTTCATTCTTCCACACAATAAAGAAAGTGGTTGGTAGATAAATGGGTACCCTGGGTGGCTTAGTGGTTAAGACGGTTGGCTGCTGGTGGGGCGTGGTTCTGGATTCCACGTTAAACTGTAGGTCTGAAGTGGAGTGAAAAGCTTGACCTTCGTCAGAATGAACAATTCGGGCGGAAGCTAACCAAACCAAAGGTTTTATATATATATATATAATTACTTTTGTTATGGAATAGAATAAAAGTAGGAACAATGAAAAATCAAAAAAGTCGAGGGATCGAACCGAGGGATCAAAGCGAGTTGCTGGAAACTTCTTGTCCTGCATAAGTTCATCCTAAACCAGTCTCGTTTAAACAGATTTCGATATACATTTTGTTAAAACTTTAGCTATACCAATAAAAGAAAGTAAAATAACTTTCGTAAATCAACGCAAATACTTAACCTTTCTTCACCCTTTTACGAACGCCTCAAGGCGAATGGGAAGACAAAGGACAACAACACATTCTCAGTTCGATGATGGTGGTCTTTTTCTAGTGGTGATTATCGTCTCCTCAAAGTGTGGTGATTGAGATTTAGTTTTAAATTCTGATTAATCTTTCTTAGTTATCATTTAGTGATCGCTTCAAGTAAAGAGCTAGTAAATAAATTGCATGAGAATACCTCAACGTTATTCACCTTCATATACGTGTTCACGTTATTAATAAATAAAAAAAGACAGTCCCAAGCGGCACGATGATCAGCTGAAGCTGACGAGTGAAGAGGGATGTCAGCAGTAGAAGAGTCAGGTTGAACAGAAAGTTATTTGACTCAAATTTCTGGATCCAAGAAGGCCATTCCTATTCTGTCTGATAATGCCAAGGCAAAACCAGGGGTCAATATATATATATATATATATATATACTGTATATACAAGCAGAGGTTTCGGCTCCCTGCCCTACGGGCGGGGCACGTTAGTTAACCCTTTGGGGGAGGTCATTTCCCCCAAAAAACCCTCACCCCCATTTATGCAACTTGGGGGCTAACCCCCTTGTTACCCCTCTCCCCCGTTACCCCCTCTCCCCCGTTACCCCTCTCCCCCATTACCACATTACCACCCTCTCCCCCATTACCCCTCTCTCTCCCATTAACCCCCACCCCAATGAATATTTATTGAGCAGTGAACTCGGATAATGGGAGAGTGAAAAATTTAGCGAGGTTATAATTGAAGGTGTTTATAGGGGAGAGAACAGGGCGGCACGGAGAGTTAGTCTTATAAACTTCCGGGAGGCCATACAAAACGCCAAGGTGAGAGCCGGACGCACAAAGCTGAGAGGATGGTTCGTAAAAGAGTTTCCCAGATTGTTTTAGTTCATGAAGGATACGATTTAGTTTGTCCCCTTAAGTTTATATTAATATGACTGTTTTAACTTTTAATTTTTAGTTGTTGTTGTTGGTTAGCCGATCAGCCCACCCTGATCGAGCAAGCCGGCGGCACGCAGGTAACCGATCGCCCTCTCCGAGTGGACCAGAGGTTCAGCGCACTTGTGATGTTGTGTTGTGTTCTATGTTGTGCTAGAGCGGTACAGTCCGCATAATGTGTTCAATTGTTGTGGCGTGTCCTGGCACAGTTGGAAGGTGTCGTCTGTGGAGTAGTCTAGTCTGTATTTATATGTCTGTAAGTTGGGGGTGATGTCCACATCGGAATCGTGCTAAGTTAATTCGATCTGATCTGCTCAGGCTGGTCTCTGACCTGTCAATGGGTGGCGGCTTCGCACCTAGGACCGCATTCGGACCGAGTCGTGTCAGTGTTTTGTGGGTTAGGTGTGTGTGTGTGTGTGTGTTTTCTGTACTGCGTGATGTCTGTGGGGCGTGGTATGGAATGGAGTATTTGGTTATAATGTGTCTCTGGTGTTACCTTAATGGTGCGAGGTGTTGGTGCATGATTGCACATGTAGTGGCAAGGGTGTTATGGGTTAGTTGTGCTGCTGCCATGAATTGTGTTCCCCGCATGTCTAAATGTTCCCTAACTTTCAGTATTTTTGTTTCTGTGTGCAGGTGTTCCATTGGTGTTGTTTGAGTACATCCTGTAATGATACGAAGTGCGTTGTTTTGTATTGTCTGTAAGGTGTTTGTGTGTGTGCTTGAGATAATGGGTGCCCAGCATGGGCTAGCATAGTTCATAACTGAGCGAATATATTGTTTGTATATGAGTGATGTTGTTTCCTGCTGGTGTCCAAAGTTTGTGCCCGTTAGGGCCCTAAGCGTGTTAAGTCTTGACGTAAGGGGTTCCAAAAAACCTTAGCCCCCCCCTTAGCCCCCCCCCATTTATATCGAAATAGTTTTTAGTGATTATAAAAATATATAAAATTCTTTATTTATTGCAGGTATTAAAATTACTCTAGCTGATAAAATGATAATATAATGGCTTCTCAATTAATTGGTGATTCGGAGAGGCAACGTGTGATAGATCGCATACGAGCAATAACATTTCGGGAAGCTCGTGATGCTGGAGCCACCTTCATAACATGTTCATGGGTTGCCAAAAAGTTGCGAAAAAGTGAGGACTTCGTCAAAAGAAATTGGAATAAAAATTTGGATGAATGTGAAATGGATACAACCAAATCTGGGCGCCCAAATTTGCCACTCTCTCAGGAAACAAAGGACATCATTGAAAGCGGTACGCGTAAGCGGAAAAACAGCTGTGCTAAACTTTCGAGAGAGATCGAAGTGTTGAGAGGAAAGATCGTTAGCGGTGAGATCATTCGACTGTACCGTCATAGGCAAGGTTTAAAGCCTTGTTGGCATGAACTTCCAAAGCCAAGAAAAACTCAACTTAACATCGATGACAGAATGTGGTTTGCCCATTATCTTGAAGATTGGGATGTGGATGATTTCATGCATTTAGCTGTCTCTGATGAATTTTTTGTTTACGTAACACGTCGGCCTAACTACCAAAATGATCGAGTGTGGGCCACAACACCAGATGAAATCGATGACAATGAACATTATCGCGAATTATTAAAAAGTCCAGACTGTGTTGGTGTGTTTGTTTTGTTCACTGCAAAGAGGCTCATGTGGGTGCTGAAGCCAAATGGTCAGAGTTGGGATGGACAGTATTTTCGTGATATTATTCTATCCCAGCATGTCATTCCTTTTCTAAGAAACCCAAACAATGTTATGGATGTCGATCAGGTCACACTTCCGCACGATAAGGCCCCCTGCTTTAAGGCATTAGCCACTCAACAGTTGTTGTGGAACCATGAGATCGATTTCTTTGGAAATGAAGAATGGCCAGGAAATTCTCCTGACCTGAACGTCTGTGAACACATTGGATCAGTTATAAAGGACAAGGTTGAATGTCTCTTGTTTCAAGAACCTGCAGCAAATCGATTGTCGAAGGATACAATGACGCAACACATTGAAACTGTTTTAGCAAATTTGCGTAACGATCAAGATCTATTCACGTCACTTTTGGCAAGCTACCCAAAGCGAATTCAGGCTGTCTTGGAGGCCAATGGCGGGAACACCAAGTTTTAATTGTTTTTCATTAAAATGCAGGATTAAATTCTCTTTTGTAAGGTATGTTTAGTTTTATTGTACCTCTAATGGTTTAGGCCAGGGGTTCCCAAACTTTTACCACCAAGGACCCCTAAATATTAATTCCGTACGGACATAGACCCCCCACAAAAAAAATTATGAATTCAGTTACAAACTATAGTATATTTCATAAACATAGATAGCTTTTAAATTAATGTAAAATTAAACATTCTACGCTCATTAAACCAGTTTAATAAACACTTACCGAATGTCTAGTGTGAAGGGTGAGGTTGATGGGCATTTAAAAGTGAAGGAATATTCGGTTCCAGATTAATGAGTTTCAATCTCAAATCGCCATTATTTTCAAGGTCAAGTCGATTTCTCTGCTTGGTTAAGATACTGGTAGCATGACTAAATCCAGCTTCTACCATATATGAACTAGGAAAAGCTAACAAAAAAGGTTCAGCAACTTTTTGCAATTTGGGATAGTTTTCTGCAAGTTTTTTATTGCGCCAAAATCCACTAAGACTTTCATTTGAGTAAAGTGATTTAGCTTCAATGTCAACTTCTATTTGGATGATTTCTTCTTGCAGATCAAACTCCAAATCTGTAACATCACTGTTTGTATCAAATGGAGAAATGATCCACTTTGGAACTACCATATTTTCGAGATCCTTGAAACGAGTTTTAAAATCCTCTGTTAAGCTTTCAAGGTGAGCGACATAAACACGTATATCGTCATCCGAAAAGTTTCCTGGAGCTTCCTGCTCTAAAGATGACATATTTGGGAAAAAGTTAAAATTTCGACGAGCCAATGAAGTTTTGTACAGCATTAGCTTTTCTTTAAATCCCAAAATAATGGTACGAGTTTGTATGATAGTTATGTCTTTGCCTTGCAGTTTTTTCTGTGATTCATTGAATTTTGAAAATATATCCCCAAGATAAAAGAGGTGGTTCTTGCATTTCGTTAATGTATCAGCGAGTGATTCATTACGCTCAGACAAGAATTCCACTACTACTTTGAAAAGATCTACAAGTCTTTGCAGACAGTTACCTTTTGATAACCATCTTACCTCTGTATGAAGGAGTAATTGGCGGAACTTTTCTTCATTTTCTTCGCATAATAATGCGAATAGCCGACTATTAAGTGCATTCGCTTTTATTTTATTAATTACTTTTATGCAAATTTCCAAAACAGCATTAAGCTCTCCAGTTATGTTTTTTGCTATTAGATGTTGTCTATGTAAGACACAATGCACTGTATGAACTTCTGGAATTATTTTCTTTACTAAACCTAAAAATCATCTATATTTACCAACCATAGCTTGAGCCCCTTCAGTTGCTATTGCAGTTATATTATTAAAGGGAATGTCATACTTCTCAAGATATTGCTGCAAACAAGCAAAAATTGATTCGCCTTTGGAGTCAGTTTTCAAAGATTTGGCGAATAGGAATTCGTCGATCATACAGTTTTTACTCACACTGTAATATTTTACAGAGGCCATTAGAATATTTTCACTTCCAAATGTTGACTCATCTAACTGCAAAGCAAACAGCCTGTTGTAATTCAGAATTAATTGTAGTTTCAACATCATTCGCCATCTCAGCAATCCGACGCTGCACTGTATTATTGCTCAGAGGGATACTCTTTAAAACTGGATTACCATCAATTTTCATGAGTCTCTATTGCTATCTTTATGGAAGGTAAAATTATTTTTTCACCAAGAGTATGTGGCTTACTTTTTTTAGCAATTAAGAGAGAAATTTTATATGATGCTTCCGCTCCGTCAATTGATGATGGCATTGTACAGGGTGGGCCGTAAGTTTCCATACATAGGAAAATTTAAATTATGGTCTTCACGTGCGTCGGTATTTGGATCAGCAGTTTCCGGATGCTTGGATTGGTCGGCGTGGTCCTGTGGAGTGGCCTCCCAGATCCCCAGATCTCACCCCCTTGATTTCTATCTTTGGGGGCACTTGAAGGCCATGGTGTATCAGGAAAAGATACGAGACATAAATCATCTAAAGGAACGTATCACCAACGCCATTACAATCATAACGTCAACTGTGCTAATGCGTGTTCATCAACAGTGGGGAACACGTATTGAAATGTGTTTTCAAAACAATGGCAACCATGTAGAGCATATTATATAAATAAAAATGGTTGTCCATAAAATTTTTTTTATTTTTCCTATGTATGGAAACTTACGGCCCACCCTGTAGATGATTTTATAAAAGGTTTCAGTGTTGCTCGATTTACAAATCGTTCTTTCATTGTTTTAAAATATATAAGATCTTTGTCTCTTTTATCAGAGTGTTGTTTTTCTAAATGTTCTTTCATTTTCGATGGCTTCATGGCATCGTTACAAAATGTTTTTTCACACACAAGACACATTGGTCTTTGTTCATTAGTGGGAGAAGCTATAAATCCAAATTTTAAATATTATACCGAGTATTGGCGACATTTTCTCTTGGTATACTCATGATCAGGGGTTTCTCATTTGAGATCTTAACACAGACTATGGAATGTTAATATAATGAAGCAATTTAATTCTTTGTGTGTATATATAATCCAGTAAAGATAATTACACTATTTAATATAAGTAATTACGAAAACGTTTTGTGCGTATTACTCAGCCTAATTATATAATCACTCTTTTAAATGGACGCAAACACCCACGCAAATATCAAAAGCCTACTAACTGAGCGGAAGCTCTCACTCAGCCGCAGCTGCTACAATTTCCCAAATGATAAATGCCAGATGTTGCCAGATGAAAGGTGTACGGCAATTATTAATGTGCGGACAGATTTTGGTATAAGAAAAAAAAATTAATGGGAATTTATTTTAATATAGTTAATGTTACTATTTTTCCAAAAGCTTAGAGACCTCCTGGAAGCTTCCTACAGACCCCTGGGGGTCTGTACAGACCACTTTGGGAATCCCTGGTTTAGGCCATGGGCGGGAGGGGCTAGGGTTTATTGGAGCCCCGTACATTTGGTTTTAATGGTGGTGTTTAGTGTAATCTGTGGAGTTATCTGGTGTTCTTTTGTGTTACTTGTTAGCAAGGTGATGGTTGATTTTGTGGGCGCTACTTTGAATCTATTGTGTGTGAGCCAGTCTTGTATACTGTTTATGTATGTTTGTAGGTTATTTGTAGCGGTGTCGATGTTGTTGTGGGTGGATGTTAGAGTGACGTCATCTGCATATGATGATAAGGTAAGCTTGTTATCTTTGGGTGTTGGAATGTCATGCATGTATAAGTTGAACAGTGTTGGTGAGAGAACAGAGCCTTGAGGGACCCCGTTCGGAAAAAGCTTGTTTTTGGATGACTTGCCATTAAATGTGACATGCGAGTGTCTTCTTGAAAGATAATTGCTCAGCCACCTTTTGTTGTTATTGTGCATGTTTGTGTTGAGTATTTTGTTTATGAGAGGGAGGCATGGGAGAGCATCAAACGCTTTACTAATGTCTATTGTTGCTAATAGTGTACGTTGAGCTGGTCGTCTGGAGTTGATGCCACCCATGATGTGCTGCGTGAGGTTAGTGAGCAATGTCGTGGTTAAGTGGTGAGGTCTGAATCCATGTTGAGTAGGTGATAGTGGTATGTGTGGGTTGATGATTTGTAAGATTAGTCTTTGTTACTTTGGAAGGCGTGCATAGTAAAGTAATGGGTCTGTAGGAAGCTGGTTCTGTTAGATTTTGTTTGGTTTGAGTAGTGTAATAATTTTACCTTGTTTCTATATGTTAGGAATAATACAGTGTTGGTATGAATATGTGCTGATGTTTATGAGAGCTAGTATTCCCTGTGGACCCAAGTGTTTAAGGTGTATGTTAGATATGTTGTCTGGTCCAGTAGCCTTCGAATTCTTAATGTTTTTGATGATCTTGGTGGTCATATCGAGTCTGTAGGTTTTCTTGTGTCTGGCTGTTTGTCTGTCTGCGTGTTTCTGGTTGTTGTCTCTGTTTAAGCGACTTATCTTTGCGTAGTGATTAACTAGAATGTTAGCTTGTTGTGTATATGTTGGGATATTATTTTGGCTGCAACAGATAGCCGCGTGTGAGGTGTGAATGCCGCTGTTAGAGTGGGTAATGCTGTTTATAGTCTTGTATAGCCTGGATGTATCTGTGGAGTGGTTTAGTGTTGTTATGAATTCCCTAAATGTTTGTTTGTTTTTCTTTAAGGTTGTTTGTTTATTTCTGTGTTGAGCTGTTGTATCTGCTGTTTATTATGGCTTCTGTGTGTGGTGTTTGTGTTATATGTTTGAAGTTGTTACGTTGCCTTATGAGGTGGGCTATTTGTCTAGTGCAATTTGGGTTTGTATTTCCTAATGTTGCCCTTGGGTATGCATTTGTTTGGATTATTGATGATCTGATTAAATGTCTTGAGTGTTGTATTGATGTTTATGATGGGTGTGCTGTTTAATTGCGGTGAATTGTTCCTCAGTCTGTATTTTGAACTGTTCCCAATCAGCTTTCTTGTAATTTCTGTAAGTGTGCCTAAGGCTGTTGGGGCAGAGTGTAGAACGTGTTGTAATGATGATGGGCAGGTGGTCTGATGACTGTTGTTTTTCTGTTTTCCAGTGTGTATGTGTTGCTAGTGAGGGGAACAGAACATTATGGCTGGGGAGGAGTTTGAGTATCCTCCTTGATGTGGTATGTGTGTATGTTCTTCTGTATTGGTAAGATTAAGAGGCTGTTTAGTTTTGTGTGACTACGTTGGCACCTCTGGTGTTGCTTTGGTTGTGCAGGTACCAACTAATGTCTTTGGGGTTGAAGTCTCCTCCTAGATGACATTAGTGAGAGAGGCCAGATTGTGTAACTGTGGATTGTAATTGGCTGGCACCTGAGGTGAACTATCTGGTGGGATGTAAATGATGATGAGTGTGGTGGTGTGTTTTGCGCGTGTTTAATGTTAACTGCCTGTATTTCTATCGTGTTATCTGCTTGGATTGTGTTTGTAATGTTTTGGGTGCATCAGTGTAGCTAATGCTTTTACATATGTAAGTGATGAGTCCACCCCCGTTAGCCCCAGTACGATCTTGACGGATCGCTGTGAAGTCAGGGATGGTGGGTGTTTTGTGTGTGCGTTTTAGTTTTGTTTCTTGTATAAGTTTATGTGAATATTTTGTTTGTGTACGAATTCCCTAAGCTGCATGATTTTGTTTGTGAGGCCATCTACGTTTACTGTAATATGTTAATATTATGCTTCTGTATGTCTCTCATGGTCCTATTGTGTCTGTCTTTGTGTATGGTAACATGTATAAGTTGTAGTGGGGCCTGGATTAGTCTTAATGTCGCCGGAGAGTAAGAGTAGTCCGGGGAGCACGCTGGTATAGATCCGGCCCCAGGAGCCGATCGGCACTCTGACCGTGCCACGCAACAGGCCGTCGACTGCCAGTCTGGCCAACCGTAGAACAGCCCGCTGCACGGAGATTTGAGAAGTTTGGCCACCAGCGCGTTGATGTTTCGGTTTGACGTCGCCTCTTCTTCGCGTTGACGTGTCCCACGCTGGAGGATACAGCCACTGTTAGAAGCTTCCTCGTCAGCTGCTAACTAACTTTAATTTTTAGTTTGTAGTGTTTGTGATTTGTCAATATTTAAAAGTGTTTTAACTTCATATTTGGTTCTTAATTATATATATTTCTCATTATATACAGTATATTTATCATTTTTGGATTAAAGATGACATTAGATATATCGAAAGCTTTGAATATTAAGTGTTTGCATACGGGCTAGTCTTGTTATTTCTTATACAGGGTGGGGCACGGGAACCAAGTGTTTTGGGAATAATCAGGAAAATGATATTTATTTTTGTAAAGAAAATATATTGGTAGAACAACATTCGTAAGAACATAGCATTTCATGTCATAATAATCATGTACCGAAAATTATATCTGGCATATGATGTCCTTGGCCGTCGACGCATTGTTGAAGGCGTTTACGAAAATTGGCCTCCACTCTTCCCAGCAGGTCTCTGTTGATTTGGATGATTTGTTGACGGATCGCTTCCTTCAATGCATCTAATGTACGGGGCTTGTCCTCGTAGACACGTGACTTGAGGTACCCCATAGAAAGAAGTCACATGTGGACAAGTCAGGGGACCGAGGGGGCCATGCAATGTCACCAAATCTCGAAATGAGATGGTTGGGAAACAGGGGGCGAAGAACAGCCATTGACGCTCTGGCGGTGTGTGGCGTGGCCCCATCTTGCTGAAACCACAAATGTCGACGAGCAATACGCCTTCTTCGTAACTCAGGGATGAAAAAGGTGTTCACCATCTCAATGTAACGCCCAGATGTTATGGTAACGGTAACCCCATTTTGTTCGAAGAAATAGGGACCGATGACGCCAAACTTTCCCACCGCGCACCAAACTGTAACCTTAGGGCTATGCAGCGGTTTTTCATGGAGTTGTCGCGGATTTTCAGCAGCCCAATACCGACAGTTTTGATTGTTGACGGCCCCTTAAGGTGGAAATGGGCTTCATCACTCATTACCACCATCATGTTTTCATTCTGCTCATAAAGTGCAAGCATTTCCTGTGCAAAATTCAGTCGTTGGGGGCAATCGTTTACATTCAATTCCTGCACCATCGCTAACTTGTATGGGTGAAATGTAATTCTTCATGCAAAATCCGTCTAACAGTACGATTGCTGATTCCGAGTGCAGCTGAATGTCTCCGAGCAGAGCGGCCTGGGCTTTGCAACATCGCTTGTCTGACCCTTTCAACGTTCTCTGGAGTACGCACAGTGCGTTGCGGCCCCTTCGGTTTTGTTTTCATTATTGAGCCTCCTGTTCGAAGATTGTTAACCCAACGTAAGATTGTGTCACGAGCGGGAACAGAGTCATTTCGATGAATGTTGAATCTGCGGCGAAACGCACGCTGAACTGCTGTCACTGACTCGCCACTCCTAACAAAATGATCATACGCGAACATGCGGTGTTCTAACGTCCACTGCTCCATGATGGCACCTGAAAGATAAAGGTGAGTGTTAGTTAAAGTTAAATGCTATGAACCCAGGAATGGAATGCTACCTACCGCACGCCCCTCCCATTCCTAATGGCCGATTACTAGCTATTCAAAAAACACTTGATTCCCGTGCCCCACCCTATATATATTATATATATATATATATATACAGTATATCAGTGATGTAGGATTCGAGACCCTTTTTCTGGTCTCTGTCTCGGTCTCGGCAATGGTGGTCTCGACTACATCACTGAAATCTATACTATAATAAGAGAGCTGTCCGTCTGTCCGTCACACTTTCAGAAATTGTGAGAAAAAAATTCAGAAATTGTAAAAAAAATTCAGAAATTGTATTACGGGCGGCAATGTGAAGCTCAAGATTTTCATGACTGTGTTCTTTTCTGTAGTTTAGCAATGGGGGAAGGGTGGGGGTGGGGGTAATCGGGGATGGGTGGGGTAATGGGGAGGGGGTTAGCCCCCAAGTTGTATGAATGGGGGTGAGGAGGTTTTGGGAGATACCAGATTCAGAAATGTTGACAATGTGAAGCTCAAAATTTTCACGGCTGGGTTATTTTTTTGTAGTTTAGCCTGTCTAACCGTCAGCGAAGCGGCGGGAACTGTACTAGTATATATAAATATATATACCACGTGACCACAAAAATTGTCCCTGTTTTTAATCGCTTATTACTCAGTCATTATTGCAGCTTCACAAATGAAATAAAAAGCATTCGAAAGAGAACATTTTAAAGTTTTAATTTGTTCTACATGTGTTCAAAGTGACGTCCCTGGACATTCTTACATTTCACACAACGGGAAAGGAAGTTATTTATTACATTTTCCAAAACGCTGCATTCAATGGACTGTACACACTCTACCACCGCTTGCTTTAATTCTTCGATAGAGGATGGCTCTTGCCTGAATACTTTGTCCTTGACAAATCCCCAGAGAAAAAAAGTCCAAAGGTGATAGATCGGGAGATCTTGCGGGCCAGGGAAACTGCGAGCGATGAGAAATGAATCTTTGTTCAAAAAATCTTGTTAAACATTCCAGTGATTGCCTAGTTGTGTGGGCTTTTGCTCCGTCTTGCTGAAACCACTTGTTACTGCAGTTTTCTTGTTCAAAAACAGTGTTCAGCATTTCTACATATCTTTCTGAAGTTACTGAAAGCGGTCTCCTTGTCTCTGGGTCCTCAAAAAAGTAAGGACCATAAACCTTGCTGCTACTCAAACCACACCAGACAGTAACTTTTGGTGAATGCAGAGGTTTCTCCAAGTGTATATTTGGCTTGTTTTGTGACCAACACCGGTAATTCTGTCTGTTGATGAACCCATTGAGATAGATGTGGCATTCATCACTGAATATTATGTACTTAATCTTATCTGGTTTTGTTCAATTATTGCTTCAATGCGTTCACAAAACATCAAACGACGCTGGTAGTCTTGTTCGCCAAGCTGTTGCAAACACATAATTTTGAATGACTTCATTCTCAAATCCAACGTGATTATTTTCCGAATGCTCTCCCGTTTGATTCCTGTCACAGCTGATAGTCGTCTCACAGATTTCTTGTTGTCCGTTTCAAGCTGATTTGCGAGTGAATCAATGTTTTCAGCGGTTGCACACCTTTGCTGCGCCCAGAGTTGCCTTTATGCATGTTCTTGATTGAGCCGTGATGTTTCCATTTTGCGAAAATCCTGCGAATCGTTTTAGGATCTATGGTCCTTTGCTGACCGTATTGTCGTCTGAAAGACCGTTGGGTGGCAACTACCGAGCCATGTTTGATCATCTCTTCTGCGATGAAAACACGTTGCATGTCCGACAAATAACCCATGATTGTGGTGGATAAAACTGTCATTTTTTTATAAGTACTGATTTCGTATCCAGGATATCGAAAAAATTAAATAAAACTTTTAAATATTCTTTTCCGAAAGCTTTTTATTTCATTTGTGAAGCTGCAATAATGACTGAGTAATAAGCGATTAAAAACAGGGACAATTTTTGTGGTAAAAAAAGACGGAGCAACAGCCCACACAACTAGGCAATCACTGGAATGTTTAACAAGATTTTTTGAACAAAGATTCATTTCTCATCGCTCGCAGTTTCCCTGGCCCGCAAGATCTCCCGATCTATCACCTTTGGACTTTTTTCTCTGGGGATTTGTCAAGGACAAAGTATCCAGGCAAGAGCCATCCTCTATCGAAGAATTAAAGCAAGCGGTGGTAGAGAGTGTACAGTCCATTGAATGCAGCGTTTTGGAAAATGTAATAAATAACTTCCTTTCCCGTTGTGTGAAATGTAAGAATGTCCAGGGACGTCACTTTGAACACATGTAGAATAAATTAAAACTTTAAAATGTTCTCTTTCGAATGCTTTTTATTTCATTTGTGAAGCTGCAATAATGACTGAGTAATAAGCGATTAAAAACAGGGACAATTTTTGTGGTCACGTGGTATATGTAATTCATCGATGCAGTTATAGTATAAGTGCAAATATGAAGAATTAAACATCTTTTCACATAAAGCATCATACGCCCATACAACCATACGCTCATATATATAATTTATTTATTTATTTCAGTGAGTTGTACTGAAACTTATGAACTGGAAATAATTTAAAATTCACAAAGAAAAGTCTACAGAAAATTTCAAAACGCAACTTCTCAAACGCGACTTCGAAACAAGAAACCCAACAAGACTAGAATATGAAGAAAAATGTTTAAACAATATATTAAAGAGACACACAAATTTAACCAATGGATAAAGAAAAACACGTAACAAAAACCCTGATAAGCAACATCATGTGGTGTACCAATTTACATGTCCTGTAGTTGACTGTACGTCGACTTACATTGGTTACACCACAAACCACATTAAAGAGAGCATACCAACATAAATATCGTCCAAGTAAAATTAACGAACATTACAGAGTAGATCATAAAATATTAAAGTTAGAAAATATCTCACAAAACTTTCAAATCTTATACTCATCACATAACGTACAAAAAACTAAAAATTGCCGAAGCCTTTTACATTAAAATGAAAAAACCGAAAATTAATATAAAATTTAATGAACTTTCGAATAGTCTTAAATTAATTTGAAATTGTATCAAACTTACAATCAAGAAATATATATATAACCCATTTTACTTTAAAATTACGTATAAAGCTCTGAAGATGTTCAAAGTATATGAACGAAACGCGTCAGCAGAAGCAAAAGTGAAGACAGTATTCTTAGCATACTGCAAATTCTTATCTAGAATTATTATTAAGAAACTCAGTACTGAAAATAAAAAACTATTCACAATATTGGAAATTAAATGTAAATCCTTTATAAATAATAATAATAATAATAATAATAATAATAATAATGCGCCTCGGTGGTGTAGTGGTTAGCGTTGCTGACTATGAATCCATCAGCTCGGGGATCGAGACCTGGTGACGGCAGGCAGCGCGCAGCAAAACCCAGCTGTTCATCCTTCCACACAATAAAAGAAATTGGTTGGTAGATAAATGGGTACCCTGGGTAGCCTAGTGTTTAAGACGGTGGGCTGCTGGCGCGGCGTGGTTCGGATTCCACATTAAACTGCGGGTCTAAAGTGGAGTGACAAGCTTGAACTTCATCAGAATGAATAATTCTGGCGGAAAGCAAAACCAAAGTTACACAACCAATTTTAAATTAAATGATTTATTGTATATTTATTAGAAAATAAATGATGACCAATAAAAAATTAATAAAAATAATAAATTACAAAATTAAAGGTGTTAAATGAAATTAACATATTTTAATTAGTTAATTACAAAATTGATTACTAATGGTAAAAATGGCAGTAATGAACTTATACATCAGTAGGAGCTAATGAAGTGCTTTTTTTAGTGATTTGCGAAATACACTCAGTGATGAAGCCTGCCTGATACACGTGGGAATTGCACTCTATACATCTGCTCCTTTGAAAGAGAACGTTTCCTGCAGTTTCTATTTTATAGTTAGGTTTGTGTATAAAATCAATTTATATGTTATAATGGTGGTGTATTTGATAGGAGAGGGGGGGGGGGATTGCTCTTTTAATGGGTGATGTATGTCGATTTTTGTAGATAGCTTTGAACATACTGACAAGAAGATTGAATTTGTACGAGTCATTTAGTTTGAAAATGTTTAGCTCTTTAAACATTTGGGAAGCGTGATTCTGTCTGTTTTCATTATTCGAGAGAGTTCGCAGACATTTTTTTTATGAATTACTTCCAAAGGATGTTTTATATACAGTATTTTTTGAGCTACCCCATGTTGTAATGCAATATAATAAATGTGGATGGATGAAGGACTAATACGTAAAGGGTAAGGAGTGCGTTTAGAAGAAGGGTCTTTTTTAGTTTATAATATTACATACTATATAATATATCGGGTGGGCCAAAAAAAAGGGAGACCTCGAACTTTGGCTGTAAAATCCAAAGTTATGGTCAGATTTCAGTATTTTTTTTCACACCCCACAACTAAGTAAATTTCCTATACGGTGAGCGGATCCCAAAGAAAACTAATGAAAATTACGGATTTATTGAACATTTCTTTGCTACTGGAAATTCTCCATTTACACTACTACTGCATTGTATGTGCAGATAAAAAGTTACAAAGTACTCACATATGGTGCTATCTTGATGTTAAAAAACTGCTCGATATGTTTACCACGAACTTCTACAACCTTTTTAAGTCTAGGACGGAACTCGTCTATGGCTTTATTGATTTGTTCTTGTGGTAGCTCATCCCATTTTTCCAGAAGCTGTCGTAAATGAGCGACATTTCTTACTTTGACCCAATAAATTCTCTGACAAATTTTCTCAAAGGACGTAATCGACAGGATTTAAATCAGGACTGTTTGGTGACCAAATTTAATAACGCTACCTGGTATTCTTTTGATATCTCCCGTTTTATCGATTTTCTTGAGAAGCTTGTCCAAACCTCCTGCAGTTGGCTTACGTTAATTAAAATCGCTTTAATTAATTATCAACTTGAACCTATGATTAGCAAGATTTTTCTGGAATATTCGCCATAAATCCAATTTCTCAGCTAAAATGCTAAAAGATGGCATACAAACCATAAAATTACCTAGTACTAACATACTAAAATTTCATGGTTCTACTGTATGTACCGTATTTGCCGAAATATAAAGGATGTAAAAGGTCTCCCTTTTTTTTTGCTAACCCGATATATATATATATATATATATATATATATATATATATATATATATAGTCCTTTATTTACGCGTTTATGCCTAAATGTGGGTTTATTTATACGTTTTTCGTTTATAGCGAAGTCGTGTAAATCAAATCCCGTTTTCCTATAGAGATAACACTGGTATGCATATGAAATTTTTTTTTCTGCTGTGAGGGTTTTTTCAACTCATATTATATAATTCGACCATGCTGAATTCGAAAATGACATTGGTTTTCCTCAATCAGGTCAGGTTTTTTCTCTATTGGCCATTTATTATAAGTCCAATTTTATCCCCGAATTTATTGATTTTTTTAGCTTAAACACTGTAGATACGAGTAATATTATAAGAACACTCGTGAAAAATGAAAACATTGTGTGAATAAATACTTTTATTCATACAATGAATATGGAAAAAAGTTTATTGAGGAAGGAATGAAGTTTTTTTGGCTTTCCGTCTGTGTTTTTCTTCGGGCACGTCTCGCTTCAAACACCAGCAATAGTCCGCCAGCATATTGATATCCCAGTTTCCCTGGTACCTCTCTTCTCCATTATTTTGATATCTTGGTGAAATCGTTCACCCTGTTCCTCACTATAATCCCCGCAATTTTCAGGAAAATTGTCCAAGTGGGACCACAAAAAGTGCATTTTTATGGACATGCGCGACCCATGAGCTTTGAAAGCTTCCATCAAGTTTTCGACAACGGACTCGTATGCTGGACTTCTACGCTTGCCAAGAAAATCAGTGACAACTGATTTGAATGCCTGCCAGGCATTCTTCTCAGTTGGAGTCATTGCGTTTTCGAACTGAGTATCCTTGATCAAAGTTCGAATTTGAGGACCATCAAAAACCCCAGCATTTAGTTTAGCATCAGATATATGAGGAAATTTACTCTCGAGATATCGGAATGCTGAACCCTCCTTATTCAGTGATTTGATGAAATTTTTCATCAAACCCAGCTTAATATGAAGTGGTGGGAGCAAAATTTTTGTTGGTGGTACAAGGGGCACTGAAACGACATTATGCGACCCAGGTTCAAAATTCTCTCTGGATCCCCATTCACGCTGTGCATAGTGCTTCTCATCCGCTCGGCTATCCCATTTGCAGAGGAAACATGGGTATTTCGTGTATCCCCCTTGCATTCCCAATACAAATGCCACAATCTGAAAAAAAAATGAAAATATTTAAAGAATTTAGAGAATTTGTTCTATCAGATAAAAAAATCTATGCATTGGACTGTATCACTTCTGTGGGGAAGTTAAGTGTTCTTATACGCTCTCAAATAACCTTTGGAAAAACAACATAGTCAATAGCAATAGTTTACTTATGATATTAGTATTACCTTCAAATCTCCACAGATCCTCCAGTTATGTTGGTCGTATACGAGAGCATCCAGTAAAATTTTCATGTTATCGTAGCTCTCAGTAAGTTGTACGGAATGTGCTACAGGGACTGATGCAACCCTATTCCCAATGTTGAGAAGTACTGCTTTCAAACTTCGTTTAGACGAGTCTATAAATAGCCTCCATTCTGATGCGTTATATGGCAGGCCCAAGGATTCGATTAGCCCCTCAACATTGCAGCAGTACACTAAGGAAGAGGTATTTTCGTGCACTGCAAAAAACTTGCGGAATTCTTCCTCTCGTTTCCTATACCAGGAGAATGTTGTTCCCGGAGCCAGCAAGTTGTCCTCTCGAAGTCGTGAGCCCAAGATCTCGGCAGCTAATTTGGAAAGTCCTAAATCCCTGGTAAGATCATTAAGTTTGGCCTGGTTGAGAGGCCTCGGCTCATTTGAAGCGGTATTTTGAGGTATATACGACTGGGACTGGTCATTGGCATTGGTCATTGATTCATCATCAGAATCATCGAAGTCCAGGGTTTGAGGTGGGTCGGGTATTGGAATTCCAGGACCATGGGGTACAGGTCTCATAGCAGAAGGAATGTCAGGGTATACAATAATGTGTTTATTCTTCTTGTTAACTCCTGAAAATAGAAACACAGAAACATGGATATAAAACTGGCATATGAAATAGAAGAAGCATTCAGACAGTGGCGGCTCGTGAGGGAAGGCTGCGGTCTGTAAGATATGAAGTAGGTCGATGGAGTCTGTATATTTTCTTTCTTTTTCATTCATATTGTCCCTTCGGGGACAATATGAATAAAAAAGAAAGAAAATATACAATCATCGTATATGTAAATGATGTAAATGTAACTTGTATAACAATATGTATGTGTAAATGTATTTTCTATAACAATATGTATATATAAATATGATTACCATTATGGTGAATATTATGCTATATATGGTGAATATTACATTATGGTGAATATTATGTCAAGTTTCATACGAGGATTTCAAAATATTCAAGAAAAATAAATTTATAAGCCCACCTTGGAGGTTTGTCATGCAGAAATAGCAATCTGTCACGTGATCCTTTCCTTCTCTCCAAATCATGGGAATTCCAAAAGGCAAAGATTTCGCTCTGCCTTTGCTCCATCTTCTCAAATTTTCAATGCACGTCTTGCAGCACATATGAGGGGCGAAATTTTTGTCCTGGTCCCCTAGCTTAATTCCAAAGTATGCTCTATACATTGTCTTCACAAATTTAGTGATTTGGGACTGGTTATTTGGCATGGTAACCGTCCCACATATGTAGCAGAATCTATTGGGATCATTTTCACACGCTCTATTCATTATGAAATATTTTATCTATATGCCTGAAAAGTAAAAAAAGATATTATACAAGTGAAACAAGTGATGATAGATGTTACTGTTCCAATTCCGCTTTGACAAAATCACGAAAAATTCTATTTTACTTATGAGGCCATAGCCGGATAACCTGAGCTGATTGAGAAAAACGGATTGCAGATTCGAAATCAGCAGGAAAAACCCTATAAGAATCACTTACAAAACCCTTGACAGCAAAATTGATGCATACCAGTGTAATGTATTATAAGGGATAAACGTGTTCAGCTCAAGAATTTTCTACAACAAAAATTAAAATTAATGGCTGTAAACAAGAATTATATAGAACGTTATGCTTATTATACACGTACATTAATAATTATAATAGAATATAACATACATTATGAAATTTTTTACATACTGTACTTACCAGAGATGGCTCCAAAGACTGCTCAAAGTGGAACCTCATCCGCCGAAGAACGCCTATACGTATTTACATATACGCGAGCGCAAATAGTTCTGCCAGCCGATTGGTCGTCGTTAAATCGCGTAAACACGGATTACGGTCACGTATACCGAATAACGCATATTTTGACGATCATGTATAAGCGAATCTGCGTAAGTCGAGTTGACGTATAAAGGGGACTTACTCTATATATAATTTTAATTTTAATATATATATACACACACACACACATTCTCTCTCTCTCTCTCTCTCTCTCTCTCTCTCTCTCTATATATATATATATATATATATTATAGAGAGAGAGAGAGAGAGAGAGAGAGAGAGATCTATCCCAAATGAAAAGGGGTGGGTGCAGAGGGGCTGATCGCAGGTCGATCCTGAAAAGTTGTTCCAAGACACCTCAGGTAACTACAGTATATATCTCGTGCAATAATCACGCGCGATTTTACAGTGCAAATAAATACCACCAGGATTCGAACCTAGCACCTTACGATTAGATGAGATTTCGTGTTCGAATCCTGGTTGGGTAAAGTTTGCATTATATATATATATATATATATATATATATATATTATATATATATATATATATATATATATATATATATATATATATATAGGGTTGACAAAAGTAAGTAAATAACTTCGGTCTTTTTATAGATAAGACCTTTGCCATTTGTTTTGGAGGACTTTTCTCTCTCTCTCTCTCTCTCTCTCTCTCTCTCTCTCTCTCTCTCTCTCTCTGTATATATACACAGTATATTTATATATATATTATAATCATATTTTCTGCGCAATATTAACATTAATTATATATAATTATTTAACAGTATATAAATATACGTATAATATTTCTTGTTTAATATTATTAATATCAAAATTTATGTCATGGATTTTTACATCTTTCCCCTCAAAGGCTTCATATTCCCTCTAATAAATGTTTGTCATACTTCAAACATTATTTCTTGTATTTAATGTGATGTCGCTATAAAATACTGTTAATTAATATTAATTCATTGCTTTTGTTGCAGCACTAATAATAATTATAATATACGGTCGCTACATCATTTGTGAACTCAGAGAAGGGTCACCCATCCAACTTCCATCCAGACCCTACGTCGCTTAACTTCGCCGATCTAACGGGAAGCTGTGTTGCCACGTGGCCCGATGTAACCCTGAAATTGCATCACATTCCTTTATTGATAAAGAGAATTTTTAAATATACTTCCTTTTGTAAGAACGATGACGCAATGATGTAATTTATTTTGTGTGATGTAAAGTTTATTTTTAATGTAAAATTTGTAATCATTCAATTATCTTTATTTAACAGTTAGGATTGAGGATGGCTTAATTACTGAAACTGAACATTTCATTAATCATAGGTCCGTGTGAGTTCTTAATTTGAGACTACACCGACAGACCATCAACAAACCAACCAACAAAATTTGTTTATGCTTCTACAGTCGGAAGGTCTTACGATATTAAAGTTGAAGAATGAAACATTTATTAAATAATTTAACTAAAATATCATAAATTCATAAAAGAATGAAGAAATGAATAAATTTTGTAAGAACTTTTTACGCAGGATGGAAAGGGCCAAGGCCGAGTTCCCGCTAAAACGCCCTCACTCTCTCCAGAGAAGAAGAAGAAGCGAGAGCCGAAATGAAGATTCAAAATTAATTAGAAATAAAAGCCCGTAAAAATATATATAAACTGCGTACGAACATTATCAAAAATCTCGTTTTCCAAAAGAGTTTGGGTAAGAATACAAAGGGAGTACAAAGGACAGCAAACAACAACAGACCGGCTGGTATCTGCGAGGCTGTCTGTTTAAGAAGTCTAAGTTTTCTTACTTCTTTTAACCAAATGACAGCTTTAAAGCAAAGCAAAGCAGATGTGTTGAAAGGAAAGAAAGAAATTTAAAGATAAAGTAAAAATTTTGTAGTCAAGGGGAGGAAATCCGAGTAAACATTCTACGATGTTTCTATGCTCTGACAAGTGCTTCTAACTGGGGGTTTAAGGCAAGATAATCATCTAGCCTCTTTTTAAAGGATTCGACCGAGTTACTCTGAACTACGCTCACTGGCAATCCATTCCATATATTAACTATACGATTGAAGAAAACATGTTTAGCTTCATTAGAATTAAAATGTTTACCCACTAATTTGAAACCATTACCGCGAGTTCTGTCTGCATTTCTGAAGGTGAAATATTTTTCGGCGTCGACATTATCGAAACTAATCATTTTAAATACCTGGATTAAATCTCCTCGAATACACCTTTTTACGAGTGAGAATAAATTTAACGTTTCTAAACCGGCCGTGTATGACTTGTTTTTAAGTCTAGGAATCATTTTATAAGGCCGTCGCTGCCCTTTCTCCATTCTGTCAATATCCTGTCGTAAATATGGGGACCAGAATTGAACGCAGTATTCCATGTGGGGGACGTACTAAGGAATTATATAATGTTAGCATTGTTTTCTCCGACTTAAATTCAAATGATCTACCAATAAATACTAAGATTCTATTTGCTTTTCTAACCGTTTTGGTACATTGCTTACTCGATTTAAAAGTACCTAATACCTAAATTTTTCTCTTCGTGACACTCGTTAGTGTTTTGTCGCGCATAAAATACTTTTCTGTAACGTTGTTTCTACCGATATGCAACGTTTTACATTTATCTACAGTATATTAAAGTTCATTTGCCAAATTTCCCCCCACTCGACTAATTTAGATATCTTGAATCTGCAAATGTTCTGCCGCTGATTTTGTTCTTCCCCCTAGTTTGGTATCATCCGCAAATTTTGAAATTATGCTCTTAATTCCTATGTCGATGTCACTGCTATAAATAATAAAAAGAATTGGTCCCAGAACTGATTATGAGGCACCCGCTAGTTACGCTTTTCCAGTTAGACGCTTTGCTCTTAAGGGCCACTCTTTGTTTACGTCCACGAAGCCAATTTTCGATCCATTCGATCCCATAATTACGCATGCACACACAGAAACCACGCTGGCGAACTCCTGCAGAGTTACGTTGTTTTAGTCTTAAACCATGAGAGTATTAAGTACTTTGTTCAGACTATTTTTAAACATACTTACACTTTGGCTTGAAACAACCTCAGGGGGAAATTGGTTCCAGATATTGTCGCAGATAGATGTACTAAATGTCTTTAGTTCCAGTTTAAACTCATTATTTCTTGTCGGATTGGTATTAACTGAGAATAGGTTCCTGTAGTCTACCCTGTCTATTCCACTGAGCATCTTGAAAAGTTGAAGAAGCTGACTGCGCAACCTCCTTATCTCTAAGATAAATAGAGTTAGGCGCTCCAATCTCCGTTGGTGGTTTTGCATTCTCATTGAAGGGATCAATTTTGTAACCCTTGCTTGTACCCTTTCTAAACCTTTCTATCGCCTTCCTAAGAGAGAGAGCCCAAAACTGCGCACAATATTCGAGTTGAGGTTTCACTAGTGCAGTGGTTCTGAACTGGAGGTATGCGTACCCGCAGGGGTACGCGAGGGAATCTTACGGGGTACGCGAAGGAATCTTACGGGGTACGCGACGTGGCCCTGAAAATATAACCTTTTTAATTTTATATACGATTAACAAACGGCCACGAGTCACACGGTCGTAAAGAAAGTAAAAATCCTCTATGCGCCTCGAAAATCCAGAGAATCCCTTGAAAAAGTTCAAGGGGTACGAAATAGAGATGTACTGGAATTCCGGTTACGGTTCCTGCTGGCCGGAATTCCGGCCATTTATTGTGAGTTCCGGTTCCGACCAGAACTCTCTCTGATATCTGGTAAATCTGGAATCATTCAGTTTTTAATGATATTAAATAAAAGTACATAGACGGAAAATAGAATTATTTATAAACAGATTTTGATATGTTTATGCCAAGTCCTTAGCCATTCCTTTGGCTACTTGCATGTATCAAATAACAAATAAAATATATGATAAAACGTTCAAAATTTTCCTTGATAGGTAGTTTTTTTATATTGTAATATAATAATAAAACAAAAATTATAAAACTGCTTTTATTTTGAAATTGCCATTTTTCATGATTTTTGTATATACATTAGCTAAATTATATAAAAAAAGGTCCTTGCTTATTGTTTTCAATAAAAGAAACACTAGATTTTATTGAATTATGAACACAGCATAGAAGAGTGGAAGAGAAAAATCAAAAGACAGTAACTAGTGTTTACAAGAAAAAAATTGTACTTCAATAGTTAAAATATACCTCAGTAAGGTTCCGGCAGCCGGATATTCCGGCTTCCGACAGGAAGCAAAATTTGTTCGGTGAATATTCCGGTTTCCGGTCAAAAACTGGTTCCGGTACACCTCTAGTACGGAAGAAGAAAAAGGTTTCGAACCGCTGGACTAGTGAAGTCTTTTCGACTTCTGCATAGTGTTTTGATGGTTTGAGATCATTACTGATGTAGACTCCTAAATCTTTCTCTAGATCGGTCTCAGTCAAGTTTCTTCCCAAGAGAGCGTAATCGGTCTTCGGGTTTTTGTAACCTGTTACCTTACATTTGTCCAAGTTGAGTGGCATCTGCCAAGTATCAGACCATTCGCCCAAACTGTTAAGATCATTCTGAAGCGTTCTTACGCCCTCCTCAGTACCTACACTACTTCCTAATTTTGTATCGTCTGCAAATTTTGAAATTGTACTTAGGACCCCTACGTCTATATCGTTAATAACGATAAAAAGTAAAGGACCCAGAACGGAACTCTGTGGGACACCACTGGTGACGGGCGCCCACTCTAAAGTCACTTCATTTATTACCACTCTCTGCTTTCTTTCTTTTAACCAATCTTCAATCCAGTTGGGAACGAACCCGGTGATTCCTAGTCCTCTGACTTTAGCCATCAATCTTGCATGAGGGACTTTGTGACAGGCTTTTTAAAAGTCGAGATGCACTATATCTATTGCCCTACTTGCATCGTATAGAGTATGAATATTATGGAAAAATTCTAACAGGTTTGTCAGACAAGATCTTTGTCGCCTAAATCAATGTTATTAAAAAATTAGGTTGTTAGATTGAAGGTGATACATAATACGTTCTGCAATGAAGGATTCCAAGTTTGCCGACAGTTGATGTTAAACTGATCGGGCAGTAATTAGAAGAATTTTCCCTATCACCCTTTTTAAAGATTGGTGTTACATTTACTAACTTCCAGTCAGTTGGAACTTTCCCAAACTCGTTTGATTGTCTGAATATGGTTACTAAGTCGTCAGCAACATTGTGGCTGACCTCTTTTAATACCTTTGAAAGAAATAAGTCGGGACCTGGTGATTTGTATTTATTCAATTTCTCAATTAGTTGCTGTACCTCATCTCTCGTAAAACTTATGGTCTCTACGGGATGGTCACCGCCGTACGTAATCCGGATTTGGCACTTCAATTGAGTCTTTCTCTGTGAAGACTGTAACGAAGAACTCGTTTAACGTATTAGCTATATCTTTATCATTGAATTTCGGTACGCTATTTCTATGTTTTAGGGGACCTACAGAATTTTTAATTGACTTTTTGCTATTAACATGGGCAAAAAACTCTTTAAGAGTTAATTACTTTGCATTGAGGCAACTCTAGCTGCTTCTTCACGTTTAGCTGATCTAATTAAGAACTTAACCCTCCGACGTAGGTTCATATAGTTTTCTGAATTAGTTTGATTGAAATGCGACTTAAGTTGTTTGTAGGCTCTATTTCTCTCCGTAATAGCATTGATATATATATATATATATATATATATATATATATATATATATATATATATATATGAATGCCAGTTTTTTGAAATATAAGATTATTTAATTCATTTATACTTTGGTCTAGTTTGTTACACTGAAGAACAAAAACTAACAAACAAAAGATTCTATTCAGAAAAAAGAACAGATTACATTAAGGTATATACTATTAAATAGTTGAAGGGAAACTTCACATCACATCCATTAACTGACAGAATATTGGCATTGATGTTCGATTTTGTACTTTGTAGCAAGTAATCTTATCAAAGTATTCTTTTCTGAATATATCGTTGGGAAGCAGGAGAGCTTTTCAGGCAAAATATTTGAGATTCTTTTCAATTTCAACGACAGAAAATAGGAAAATAAGTAAAAATAATAAAAATAAAGTGATATGCATCAAATTTGGTGGATTAATATTAAGACTATGAAAATTGAATTAGATTGAATTAGATTAATTTCTTTTACAAATGAAAACCCGAGATAATATTAGAAATTAAAATACCAAAAATACATTAATTTCTATTATTACAAATGAAAAATGAGATAATCTTAAAATAAGGGAAATAAAGATAAATGTGTAATATAGTGGAAACTTTCAATATATAATTTATGTAATCTGATTGCACCCGATTTAAGAGTGTGAATTTTACATACCCTACGTGTATGTAATTGTTACTGAAGAAAGACTGCAATTTTTGTTCAGTAGCATTTACAGGTGGTAATGTGTATGCAAGTGGGATACAGTACATTAATGGGAACTAATAAAATGTTGTTCTCGTGATCTTCGAAATGAAATTGATGATGCCTCTCTGACATTTATAGGTATGGAGTTCCATATATCCGCTCCTTTGTAAGAGCGAGCATTTCCTGCAATTTACATTAAATAATTTGGTTTGTGTATGAAATCGTTGGTAAACCTTGTATTATAATTTTGGTCTGACTCCGGGTAATCACCCCGTTAATGGGCGTAATATGGTTCCTATTATTAGTAACTTTGTTTATATTAACACTGACAGTTAATTTATATACAGTAAATAATTTAGTTTCAGGATATTAAAATCTCTGAATATTGGAAAGGTGTGAAATTGTCTGTTATCTTGTTGGGGAAAGTTCGTGAACAATTTTTAATGGATTACTTCTAGCGGATACCTTGTATAATTCTTTGTACTACTCCATGTTGTAATGTCGTACTGTAAATGTGAATGAATAAATGAGTATTCCAATACGGACAGCATTTTGGGATATTATTTTTTTAGTTACAATATTATGTACTGTAGACTGTAGAGAAAGCTAGATATTTTGTATATGATATATTGTATATGATTTATTAAATGATTTGACATTAGTTACAAGGATCAACATAATTCATGGTAAGAATAGTCATGTAATCTATAACTCCTTAACCCTTTCACTGTCCAAGGCAAATTGGATGGGTTTACTCGCTACGTTTTTCCTATATAATTAAAACTGTAAATAATACAAGGATTTCCTTTTGTTCTTTTCATTATGTCTTTAAAGGAAACATATATGCATGATGAAAACCTGAGAGACACATATGGCTCTCAAGACGTGTGAGGAATTTTTATTAGTCAGGCGTTCGAGAGCCACATGTGGCTCTCACATTTTGAGCCTTTATATTTCTACATAACCAATAGGTATTATCAACGAAATCACTTTGATGCCTTTCAGCTTCTCAGCATAGCTTTGTTAGACACCTGGATAATTTACAACAAATACTACAACCAAGGAAAGAAGATAACACTCGTTGAATGCACAAAATCTGTTGCACTAGATTGTTGTCAAAATATTGCAAGCACAAATAAAACAAAGAAAAAAGGAAAAAGCATGAACTAGTAACAATACCCAGGAAAGAAGATGGGAAAATTGTTCGTAAACGTTGCACTGGTTGCTATGAAGAACTGTCTAAAACATTACCTAGAAAAGATGTGCAAAATAAAGTAAAAAAAGTGGCTACAGAATGCTTGGAATGCGAGAAGGCATTTTGCTTGAATTGTTTCAATGCAAAGCATAATTTCTAAAATGAATAAAGGAATTACCCAGAAAATGTTCTCAAATTGATTCTCTTTTTTTCATTTTTTTCATTTTTTTCATTTTTTTTCATTTTTTTCATTTTTTTTCTAATATAAGAAGCTAATATACTTTTCAAAAGTTCATAATAATATAAAAGGATAAAGGATGAAATTTCAGGTTAGAAAGTATAGGTTATATACTGGATAAAATTTTTCGTGCTTTCATGTCTGTTTACTAAAAATTCTCATGTTTTCGTGTTTATATACTAAATTTCATGTTTATTTACTAAAGGAAAATATTTTCCTTTTCAAATACATAATTTTTTGTTTTGTTAGCATTATACCAATAAATATTCATACCACAACTTCATTTGATTTTCCTGCGTTTTTAGGACCACATATGGCTCTCACCTTTTAACACATGGAAGCCTGTCTTATTTCCTACGTTTAATAGTCTCAACAGATTATGATCCATACGTTCAGGAGAGTTACAACCCTTTATTTGAATGACGATTTGAGAACCATATGTGGCTCTCAAAACAGTGAAAGGGTTAAGTAATAATCAGTGAGGAGGGCCATTAACTAGCACAGCGCTCAGACCAACTATTGTAGCCCATTGTTCTAACTCGTGTATCGTCGAGATTTCAACCCAAATCTCAGTGTTTTCACTTCGCTTACAGGAAAACGGTGTTACCCACTGAGCTATTGACGCTAGCTAACTCCTTAAGTAACCAACAGAATCTGTTTCAGTTACTTTAAGATTTATATTTGAAGTCGTTAAAATTGAGAAATCCAAATCTTAATGCATTATTATCTGAATTTATTCTTAAATTTACAGTGAATTAAGCTACCATTACTTCTTATTTAGCTTGGAATGTCTGGCTACGAAAATGTTTCAAATCTTTGTAAATTAGAGTTTCCCAAAGTGTGTCCCGCGGGCAAAATGTGTCCCTCGCGTCGACTCTGTGTTCCGCGGTCCAATAGAACTTAAACAAAATCAGTGAAGTTATTCGTATAATTTAGTTACAATTAAAGGATTGGTCAAAGTTGCCGTGATTTGTAGGAACGTAATTTGTAGGAAGAACATGAAAAATTTAAAGGTACTTTCCTGTTATCCCGGACCCCAGACTTTTTGCCGAAAATAGTACAACTTAACCTAACCAATTGTCAAGGGCATACAGTTGACCTAATCGTATTTCTTGTATGTCCATAATGAGACTTTAAAAGATTATTACTAATAACAGAAAAACCGGTGCTTTCTGTTAGGTCAAATGTATGCCCTTGACAACTGGTTAGGTTAAGTTGTGATATTTTCGGCAAAAAGTCTGGGGTCCGGGATAACAGGAAAGTACCATTTTAAAAATTTTTTTGTCAAAAAATATATAATTTTATTTTTTCTCTTATTAATTGAATTCAAATAAAAAAAATATTAAACTGTCAATATGCAGCCCCGATACCCAGGACTGCCACTTTGAAATTTACCAGCGAAACTTTGAGAGTTAATATGATATTTATTGGTTACTGGTAAGCTCAGAGCTGAGTAAGAGGATTAGCTGAGTTTACTCCGAAACCTAAAATGAGTTGAGTCCTTCCAAATTACGTAATCTAATTGACATAATTATGGTTAATTAACAAAATTTTGTATTTCATAATAAGTCAATTAACTTATACAGTTGATTCAAAAAGTTTTGTCGTTAAGCTCTATGTTTCTTACTGATAAAGGAACATGGAGTTTCACAACAAGACACTCTGAACCGATTGTACAAACTCGGAAGTATAAAGTGACATGATGTTGATAGTTCTAACTCAGAGGCGGAACGACAAAGATAATCTAAAGTTAATAGTTTGAAACGTTGTGGAACGAAATTCATAATTTGTTTCACCAAAATCCCAGAAGTTAATTCTCATTCGTCGTTTACATCTACAGGGTTTCGAACGTGTTGTAACAAATTTTAGTTACAGCGACGGGTGTTAACGAAATCTATACAGAAAAAATATTAACAGTCAGTCCGTATTATTCAGAATCAGTCTGAGATAGAATAGCACGTCACAATTGTATATTTTATAACAAGACGCAAACTCAGTTTAACATTTTAGGCCCTTTATCACCACCTCGCTTTACTGGTCTCAGAAGGACAGTGTAAAGTCTCAAAATCACTTGTATATTTACTCAATTAATCTAGTATGAAATGAACAGTTTATTTAATAATGTCTATTCTAAATATGTTAAAAAACTGTTCTATTAAAGTTCAACACATATTATTATAGATGCTTTCTGGGATGGTGTTAGTCTATATTTTAGAGATGAAAGATTTTCCAAGCAAGGTAGTTTATCAGTTAAATGTAAAAAAAAAATTGTTTTTAACCCTCACATTCGGCCTAATTATGATTATAATTTCATTATTGTAATAAGCTTTGTATCCGTATCTTTTGGAAAAAAAAAATTTCTTTCAATGAAGCGTTACAGTTTGATTGCCATATTTTCATTTTCTGAAATAAAAATCCCCTTTTTTTATAGATCACCCCTTTCCCAAACTTTTTTTTAACTAATGTCCCTTTCAGCTGCAAGTGCTTATTATATCAACTGCACGTGGCATTCATGAAGTATAATTTATTGGCACCATAATCAGTGCCAAGGTAGGATTAAAAATTAATGTTTCATTTATTTGTGTATTTTATTCGTTGGAAATGGGGTCGTCCACAAAACGTTTATAAAATGTACAGTGAAAGATGTCCCGAACGTTTAGAACGGGTACAATTAAAGACGTCTAGTACAGGGACCTATGTCAGTGTAAAAAAAAAATGTTTATAAACATTCTTTTAGGATGTCACTGAGCGTTCAATGTTCTACGTATATAGAACGTTTATTTACAGGACGTTCAGTAATCGTCTATGATATGCGTAGAATGTGAACGTTTATATACAGGACGTCCGGTAATCGTCCAGTGGTATGCGTAGAATGTGAATGTTTATATAGAGGACGTTCAGTAATCGTCCGGTGGTATGCGTAGAATGTGAACGTTTATATAGAGGACGTTCATTAATCGTCCGGTGGTATGCGTAGAATGTGAACGTTTATATACAGGACGTTCAGTAATCGTCCGGTGGTATGCGTAGAATGGGTACATAGAGAGGAAATGTCATTGCAGTCCGTATAGTAAATATTAATCTTGGGCGTTAACATAGTAAAACTCTTTCTTTACTATATATTGGCGTTATGAGCGCATCAAGGTTTGATCGGTTAGGGTGCTGCCCGGTAGTGCTGAGACTCCGCCGAGTCGTGGGTTCGAACCCCAGTGCCTCCTAGAGCTGGCAGTTGTCTTTAATTGACTCGGGCCCCTACTCCTCACTTCCTTGCGAGATATGGGGCGTAGATGTTACCGTTACCTATATTTGCGTTATAAGCACAGTGTGTTCTTTTTTATCAACTTTTGGCTCATTTATAACGAGTAAAGTCCTAAAATAAATGTCATTCAAATTTTAATTATGGTCGCCAATGTTTAGTTGTTGTATGTAATTTTAGTATAAGAAAAAATATCACTGTGGCTGTTTACTTACTGTAGCACAGTTTAATTACACACACGCTTCTGAATTGTTAATATAATAACAATTAATTTTATTGTTTTACCTTTTAGAACAACATGACCTCATTTTATCGATATTAACTCGTATTCCAATATTTTTTTTTTTTTAAATATATATTTTAAGGCGTTATGTAAATGTTTTAGCTTTACTTAATTTTGAAAATTCCAAAATATTATGGTATTTACTCTCTATTTTAACCAAAATTCTACTTAATCTCAGTCTGTATAAAATCCGTCCGAGGCTGCATCCGGATCGCGGTTCAACTGTTGTTGACCTTTGATATAAATTACACTTTCTCACGCATCATAAAAGTAAAAAAAAACTTACGAGGAATAATGCTAATAAAGGTAATAAACTTAAAACATAATTTAATTCTCTTTCGCGATTTATAATGATAAATCACATTCTTTCTTCACATTCTTTCTTCACATTCACATTCTTTCTTCACATTATTCACATTCTTCACATTCACATTCTTCACATTCTTTCCAAATACGGGTGAGCAACTTTTTTCTTTTTCAATCTGGTTACTCTTGACCTCTAAAGCAATTAGCATTCCTAGTATTTATGGCAGACGTTTAAATTCTGAAGTATAAAAAGGAACATGTTGCTGGATTCTTACCTAATTTAATGCGATGCTTGTGGCTCCTTTCTAACTATCAGTTTATCAATATCTGGTGTTGCACTCCGTGGCGTTAATCGTAAGAGGGTGGGCAAGTTGTAATCAATCAGTCGTGATCGATGCTGATTTCTGATGAGTTTCACCACCGAGAGTGTTCACAAATATAGGTACTACCAAATTGCATTGTTAAATAGTATATTTATTATATTCTATGATCATCAGTCAGGAGGGACAAAAAATGGTACAGCGCTCAGGCCAACTAACATAGTAATTACCAGCACCATCATTATTATTACCAGCACCATCGGGAGTCGAGCCCCTCGTCCTCAGTGTCTTCAGCCGCGGGCTACATTCCATGACAGATTTGGTATTCTTGAATTTTCTTTGATGAAATAAGAATATTTTTTCGTTCAGTTTGTTAACTTCAGTTAAGTTATTAAATTAATTCATTCTTAATTGTTGAGCTGACAAAATGCCACCGCTGGCAAATGGCTACCTACTACTACTGCTGCTACAAATAAACCCATATAAATTGATGTATCTACGTGCCATAAGGTAAACGTTTAATTACAAAGGAAATCATTACATATTTAAGAAATGTGTAATGATTACTTCAGTAAATTGTTTCATACCTTCAAATTACAAGGATTATACAAGAGTGACTTTAAATGATGTAGTATATTTAAATGGAACTTCACATTTTGGTAAGATAGGCGTTTTAAGGTATACCAAAATACTTTAGATAAACTTTCAGATGACGTTCATAAAATATATAATAGCTTTCTTTGAAAATGAGCTTTTAACGCTTAAATTAAAAGAATATATTAAGATGGCTTTAGTTAATGGAATATTTATAAATTAATTCTATTGTATTCCCACCTACTGTACACTAGGGTGGCCCACTTTTCAATTTTTTTTTAAAAGTATAGGTTATCGTAGTTTTTCCCATTATTTGGCACTATACTAGCACATTGGTACCATTTTTACAAAAATTGATGAATATTTAGGGGTCTCGCATCGACCTTGAAATTACGAGTTTTTTTTTTAAATGCGTACTTTTTAACTTTTTACTGAATCAAGATAAATCATTAAGTAGGGATGTTTTCTGAATCCTCTTGATGAGAGAAGTCGTTTGGTGTGCCTTCCAATGTCATACGACTAACGGTTTAAAAGTTGTGCCTGTATACAGGTAATACCAATGTGCTAGTATAGTGCCAAATAATGGGAAAAACCACGATCACCTATACTTTAAAAAAAAATCAGCAAATAGCAGACAAATAAGGAAGAAAGAAACAATAACTTAAACAATCACGTTTGCATTGTATTGACCACTATCACACGTCACTGGCTGCAACGTTGTTCCTCTGTGCTATGTCATCGTGGCGAGTGATGGCTTCTTGAAGTCGCCGAGCTCTTTCCGGTTCTTTTCCACCACTTGCAGAAGATCCTGCAGCTGTGCCTCGTCCTTTGTGACCGTGTTCGCATAGTCTTGTATCAGTTGGACTCCTCTTTCAGCGACGTCATTGGTGACCTGGAGATTAGAGATCAGATTAGAGATGCTGAACTGATTGAGGTCTGCTGGTGGATCCGCCGAACGTGTGATAGCAGCCACAATGCTTACTACCTATGTAGAGAATGGAAAGTGGAAAGGAAACTGTCAAGAATACATGTGGGTTACGGGACACTTTAAAACTGACGCTATCGATGAATACTATACACAATACGCACCTGATTATTGGACATGCGGAAACGATCAGCCACTTCCATGACAGCAGGTGCATTAAGGATGCGGCGAGGAAGATTGACAGACACACTTGGCTCTTTCGGCAGGGGGAACGCTAGTTCTGTCTCCGACTCTCCTGACATGCCAGTATCATCATTCTCTATGGCCTCATCTCCGGTTTCGTATGCACACTTTGAGGTTTGCGGCTCCTGGCGAGGACGTTTTCTTCCTTCCTGTAGCTTTCTTTTTACAGCGAAAACTTTATCGTTCCCGCTCATCGTTGCCACCCGAGGACCACGTTGATCGAGGTAGAAGTCAATGTCTTCTTTCTTGTCCTTGTCGGACAGCAGTCGATTATTTTTTATATCTTCGACAGCGTCAGATGCTCCGATATCCCACAGCTTGTCCACACTGTCCGAAAACTTCTGCCGTTTTCCTCCGGCGTCAGTTTCTCGTTTTCTGCTCTTTTGGAGTAAGTGCCACTCTTTCCACAATGCCTCTAGCTTCCGTTCGCAGTTGAGCTTTGTGATTGTTTTAATGCGGGCCATGTTCCAAAACTTTAAGACGTTGCTTACGGTTTCTTTGAATGCGTCTTTCCTGTTAGCAGTGTACTGGATAACACTGAAGAAGTATTGCAAAACCTGCCGTGTTGTTGGCAATTTGCTACCACTGATGGAGGACGACGGTTGACCAACTAAAAACATTTCCGAGGCCGATCTTAGAGAAGGTAGCGATGTTATTTTCGCCTTTCCTTTTGATGACTCTCTATTTGTAGCTTCAAGAGTTCTTCCAGTTATGGTTGCCATCGATTTGTCCATGACAAAGGATGAGGAACTCAGACAGAATTTCAAAATGTTATGATCTGCAAAAAAAGAAATAGGTTAGGTACATGGCACAGGCATAGTGCATTTTCTAATTACCTATATACATTATACATTCCGCCCGGGTATGGTGACTCATTTTTTTGAAAAGTATAGGTGATCGTGGTTTTTCCCATTATTTGGCACTATACTAGCACATTGGTATTACCTGTATACAGGCACAACCTTTAAACCGTTAGTCGTATGACATTGGCAGGCACACCAAACGACTTCTCTCATTAAGAGGATTCAGAAAACATCCCTACTTAATGATTTATCTTGATTCAGTAAAAAGTTAAAAAGTACGCATTTTAAAAAAAAAACTAGTAATTTCAAGGTCGATGCGAGACCCCTAAATATTGATCAATTTTTGTAAAAATGGTACCAATGTGCTAGTATAGTGCCAAATAATGGGAAAAACCACGATCACCTATACTTTTCAAAAAAAATTGAAAAGTGGGCCACCCTACTGTACACGGATGTCTACACTTGGTAAACAGTCGACGTTTATATGATGCCCCAAAATGCCTTGTAGAACTCGTAACTTGAAGAAAAGGTCCGCTACAGAAAATGGTTTTCAGCCCCGAAATGACTCTATATTCGTTACGTTATGTGATTTACAGAAATATTAATGCATATTCGATATTTCTTCCAAAAGAAAGGTCAAGAAAATGTACACTCCGGCACGTTTACTAAACCTCCCATTTCTTGCTGGGATAGTACATGGAATGTTTCCCAAATTTTTACATATCATACGGGCAAAGGTGTCGTCATTAAAACAACACAGGGAATATATACTGTGCGAGCACTCTGTCTTTGTAGATTATACTCAGCACAGCTTTTACGATGTAGGAATACTACTAATTGCATGATCGAGTACTTGCGCGGAAAGAGGGTGCTCACTTTGAAAATTATAACAGATTAACTTTATTCATATTTTTTCATTATCTTTTACGATAAATATAAAGGGTGATCCAGATAAATGGGACCCATAAAAAAGAGCCAAATATTCTTAATATTTAATTCCTTTCATAAAAACTATATATCATTCGAAAGAGTAGAGCTACAAGTTTATTATGAAATATTTATTTTTTAAAAATGACTCCTTTCAAATGTGCTCCATTAGTTGCCAAGCATTCCAGTGTTCTCGCTTGTAAGTTCTGCATCACTTTTGCAAGAGTGTGCGGTGGTATGGCCTGTATCTCATTTGTGATGGCGGCCTTCAATTCTTGCAAGGTCGTTGGGTTATTTCTGTAGACCCTACTCTTTAAATATCCCCAGAGATAATAATGTAAGGGAGAAAAATCCGGAGACCTTGCGGGCCATTCAACGTCTCCAAATCTTGAGATTAACTCGCCTGGAAACGTTTGACGCAAAACTGCCATGCAGTTCCTCGTGGTATGGCAGGTAGCTCCGTCTTGTTGGAACCAGTGGTTTTCTAGACAAAGATCTCTTAATTTAGGAATAAGGAAATCGGTCAACATTTTTTCGTAGCGATCACCATTTACAGTGACCATGTTTCCGGTGGAATCCTCGAAAAAGTACGGCCCTATGATCTGAGATGCAGTAAGACCACACCAAACAGTTACACGCTGACTATGCAACGGGACTTCGGTAATATTCAATGGATTTTCTGTTGCCCAGAAACGACAATTTTGTTTGTTTACAGTTCCATTCAAGTGAAAATGGGCTTCGTCTGACATAATCAAAGTTGCTAGAAAATTGGTGGTGTCATTTACCTTCTGTTGGATCCATTGACAGAATTGTCGTCTTCGTGCGAAATCTCCATCGTTTAGTTGTTGCACTGTTTGAATTTTATATGGAAAGAGCATTAAATTTTGCTTGAATATACGGTGTGTTGTTCCATATCCAACTCCTAACAGCTGAGAAGCACGTCTGATGCTTATGTTAGGATTATCCTGTACAATTTCATGAGTTCTGTTAATGATCTCGTCTATCCTTGCTGTACGCACTCTTCCAGTTGGTTTTCTTTTTCCAATGCTGCCAGTTAGGGAAAAATTTCTGACACACCGACGGATTACTTTCTTAGAAGGTGATTTTGACATCTGAAAATTTGTCTTGAAAGATCTTTGAGCTGAAACTACACTTCTTCCATGCTCATAATATTGCTCAGTTATGAAACGCAGCTGTTCCATAGTCCATGCAGTCATCTTGAAGGGTTAGTTTTAACTAACACTTTTATTTTCTTTTGTATCTTATCTTGTCTTGTATTGTCAAAACCTATACAATCCTGTACAAACTTGTAACTATCCTCTTTCGAATGATGCGTATGATTTTATAAAAGGACTTATACTTTAAGAGTTACAGGGGTTTCTTTTGGGTCCCATTTCTCTGGATCACCATTTATAAGAAATAGAGGTATGACTAAATTCTATTACAGAAAGTAGGCCTATATTATAATCTTCAATCTTCACTACTTAAAAAAAAAACTCCGTAGCAATTTATAAAAATGTATTTGTTGCTGTAGAAACTCAAACAAGTTTCTGCTCGTATGTTACTGAAGGTCAACGTGACCCCCGACGATGTCTTGACCAAAATCTCCAAACATCATGAACTTTGGTAAAGAACTGGTTTATTTTAACCCGAAGGGGTTATAAAATAAGTGTCCCAGAAAAATGTTCATGTTTCTGTAAGAGGATCTTCATCTCTTCCTACCTAAGGTTTGAAATCCCGTCCACAGGCGAGGGCGACAGTTTGACGAGAGTTTTATAAACCTTTGGTGAAATAATGATCATAGAGAAAATCGAAAAATTTTCTGAGACACTCGTTTATAACCATTTTGTTTTAAAACCCCGATAAAGCTCCAATTTCAGCAGCCAGAGGTAGGATAATTTGCTTCGAGATGGAAAAAGTTTCCGACTTTGCAAGTTTGTTTACTTCCTTTCGCGTGTAAATTGTTCGTTTTAATTTTTTTAGTTCTGTCTGTTAATTGTGGAAGGTTATCTATCATCTGTAACGAAGCACATATGATGTTAACGAGAGAATTGAAGAGACCGAAGCAGATAGTAATGCACGCTCGAACTGGTAATTATTGAATTATTAAACTGAATTATATAATTGAAAAATTATTGGAAAAAAAATCTAGATTTTTACTTATTTTTACTTTTTTAACCTCCTCGCGCCATCTTGCGTTCCTTAGGGTGGAAACTTCACAGTTTGAGAAACGATGGTTTAGTTTTTATATTAATTTGTATATATATATATATATATATACACACTTTAGATTACCGAGATAATCACAAATATTTATACTTTTCATGATACACTTTTATACGAATTGAGTACTGTGTGTGTGTGTGTGTGTGTGTGTGTGTGTTATAGAGTTTCTGCATGTTTCAGCAGTGAACTTTGCAGAATCTTTATATTTCGTTCGTGACGAACTTTCTGTTTGAAGTCGGAGTTTTTGGAAATTAGTTGGTTGGTTTTATTTTCTCCAATTTTTTTTTTTTTAAAGTTTCTGTTCCTTTCCTCTTCATTTGCTTTTCTTTTTCTGTTTTTTTTTATATTCTTCTTCATCCATATGGATGATGGTGTTGCCTACTGAGGTGTTACCTACTGTTACAGGTACTCATGATTTCTTTAGGGACTGGCAAAAAGAATTAATACGATAATAAGTTAGGAGGGCTAGAAACTGGCAAAGTGTTCGAGCCAACTAATACCGTCAACCAGTGTTGGGCACTAAAGCGTTAATCCGATAACAGTTAATTAACGAAGTTAACTTTTTTTAACGGACTGTTAACGGAAGTTAATTTCCATTTATCGTTATCGGACCAGTTAACTTCCGATAACTCGATATTTAGTCTGTTAAAGTTCGTTAACACGTTACCTGCGACGAGTCATTCACGGAAGATCACTGCTCCGCGAATGAATTCAAACCGCCATAACTTCAGTCTGCCAATTCCGTCCTCTGCCGCAGTGGAACGGCTCTTCTCTCTCGGCAAGGACATCCTGAGGCCCAAGAGGTCAAGACTGGCAGTTGGGCCTAACTTTGAGAAGTTGGTCTTTCTGAAGGGCAACCAGCACATTGTGTCATAGTCTTTAATAAATGTGCCTAAAATTTAATTTTACCTTTCAGTTCCCGCCATAATAATTCTCTGGTAAATTAAAATTTAGTTAATGGTTAGTGGTTACGAGGGTTTCAAAACATGTAATCAGTACATTTTTTATTAAAAAAAAAATAATTATTAAGCAAAAAAGTTGCAAAACTTTATAAAAATACAGTTAAATACCTATTTATTGTTGGATTTTGCATAAATAAACATTTTCTATGGGTTTTAAAGCTTTTTTCCTTGATTTTTTTAAATGTTAGTAAAGAAATAGTTATCGTTAACGGATTATCGTTAACTTCCGTTAACTTTGTAGTAAAATTATCGGATTATCGTTATCGAAGTTAACTTTTTGGTTAACGGTGCCCACCACTGCCGTCAACTGCGTTAACTCCTGAATTATTATTACCAACATTAGCGTGAGTTGAACATTATTATTACCAGCATTAATGGGAGTCGAAACCCCCGACCTCCAATGTATTCAATTCGATTATAGGGAAATGGTGTTACCCACTAATGAGCTCCGGACGCTGGTTGGTAAAGAGCCGCCGAAGAGCAGCCGAAGTATCTGTCATGTTATACATATAATCTAATGCAATACACTTGTACGATCGCATAAAGAATAGAAGCTACATTCTTGAAAAATGCCGGACTACTGAAACGATGACGTCATTTACCGCAGTCTACAAGAGCGCCATCTAACAAAGGTTCTCAAATCTCGGCTTTAAATTGTTTTACCAAAATTGTGATGCGTGAAGTTATAAAGATCCACTCGCGCTTCTTTAAATTAATGGAAGCGGTATTAATTATAAAATCTTTAAATTTACAATTAAAGATTTAATAAAAAACGTTGCTCGGGTAATGAGAGAGGATTTGTAATAGTTAAAGTATACTTAGGTTAGGTTCATTACATCAAAAAACTTTTGTCGAAAATAGACTTTTTGACCTCGCATCGACACACTTATAATTTAACTTAACTTAACTGAACTACGTAGCTTAAACTATGCTATCCTAACTGAACTTAATCTAATGCACTCAAAAATTCTTTACTCGTAAATTACCGCTTCAACGATGCGTACGTAGTTCGCCAGAAAATTGTTCACAATTTTATATATATATATATATCCAAGTTCTAGGTTAAAAACCCCCTGATAATTTGCTTCTCTGTTTGGTGTATGTATATTTTGTGTTAACCCTTTAATGCCCAGTGTGTGAAATTTTTATCGTTAACTTTGGAAGCAATTTTAGACCTTCCAGTTCTCAGTGTGTGAAATTTAACACATTTCGTATTTTATTAATTATGAACAATAAAACTTTGTAAAATATATTTTTCAGTTATTTTGGGTCCAATTAAACGATTTTTATATCCCAATTTTTTTTTTACTTTTCGACTTAATTTGGGTATGAAAGGGTTAAGACTGTCGTCATATTTGTTGATATTTCGGTAATTTTGTGGCCAGATATAAAACCATTGGGGTTATTTTTGTCTTCTATTAGGTTGTTGTTTGACACCAGAGAATTTTGTAGTTGGAGTGTTCGGAGGTCTATAAATGACTATTAGTATCGTGGTTAGCTTTTCAAATTTTACTGCTGAAAGTTCTAACGAGCTGTTTGATTTACTTAAGAGTGTTTCTGCCATATGACTCTCACGTATGTATACGTATAGCACAGCCACCTTTTCGTCTCTGTTCTGTCGGCTGGTTGTACAGTATATTATAGCCATCGATTTGTATTTTTTTTTTATTACAGTTTTCACATTCTCCTTGGCAGTTTTTAAGATGCGTTTCTGTGAGGCACGCGATGTGAGCCCTTTTTTTCATTCATAAATCCTTTCAGGATAAAACTTTGTTCATTGAATGGTTCTCTCTGAGCCCTTGAAATTTGCCAGGGCCATATTTGTTTTCAGTTTTGTGTTGTCCCTCGTTCATTCCGCATTCGTTATCTTTCAGTGTTGCGTATTTCGTATCCCTACGGCCCTCCGTGAAAGGTCCGTTTCCGTTTATCTGTTTTGATAGCATCTTGCCTGATAACGATTCGGTTCGGAGGTTCTCAACTGGGTCGACTGTATGTGTTGTATGAAGTATAGTAGCCTTATTGTGTCGGCGATGTCGAAAAAATTTGCTTCTCAGTTTGCACTCCAAGGTTTCTTATCATTTTTCCTATTGTTCTCAGAATATGTTGGTAGGTGATGGTACTAGCACCTTTTACCGTACTTTCAGTTCCCATATCTTGCGTAATTTTTGCAAATTGTCGGGTGGTAGAATTTGCAACTGACACCAAACTTATAGTAACCTTTATTATTATAGCAGAATTTACACATGGTTGGGTGTTAAAATAAACACTGTCCTTTTCTATATCTGCAGTTCCTCTTGCATACAGTTTTTTCCATTTTCGCCCTCGGGGCCTTTATTTTGAAGTTTGTTTTATTTCATTCTTTGAAAATAACTTCTGTACGAGGGGCGGTCAGAAAATAAGTTTACATGGCGTATAATTTCGTAACTAAAGGACCTATATTGATTATGTTTGTATCAGGTGAATTCGTTAATCATTGTTGGCAACATTGCACATCGATTCGGCTGCCATCTACCGTACATTGGTTATACGAGTCGGTTGAACATGACGGCTCGGCTGGAACAGTGCCCTGCCCTACGGAGCAGTCCAGGACGTTTACATTTAATGGCCGCTCGTAAACGTTCCAGTGTTGAACAATATGCAGCTGCAATGATTGTTGTTCCTTTTTGTATGAAGTCTGCGAGCAAAACGCCTTTGAGGTCCCAAAACACGGTAACCATCACTTTGCCAGCGGACCTTACAATCTTGAACTTCTTTGGTCGCGGGGACACAGGGAGTTTCCATTCCACGCTGGCACGCTTTGTTTCCGGAATACGGTAATAGACCCATGTCTCGTATCCTGTGACAATGCGCTCGAGGAATTCTTGACCACTGACAGAATCGGAATATCGTTGCAGAAATGACAGGGCACTGTTCCAGTCGAGCCGCCATGTTCAACTGACTCATATAACCAATGTACGGTAGATGGCAGCCGAATCGACGTGCAGTGTTGCCAACAATGATTAACGAATTCACCTGATACAAACACAATCAATGTAGGTCCTTTAGTTACGAAATTATACGCCGTGTAAACTTATTTTTTGACCGCCCCTCGTATATTATCGGGGTTGCCCTTTTTGTTCTTCGCTATTTACGTTGGTGTCCTCCGTCTGATCTTCGTATGTTATTTTTGGTGGGTGTTTCACGCTCAATTTCGCCCTTTTCTGGGCCTTTCTTCTCGACATTTTCATATTTTCCTTCGGTGGTGTAGTGGTTGGCGTCGCTGAATACAAATCCATCGGCCCGGGATCGAGACCCGGTGATGGCAGGCGGCACGCAGCAAAACCCAGCTGTTCATCCTTCCACACAGTGAAAAAAATATTGGGTACCCTGGGTAGTCTGCTGGTTAAGACGCTGGGCTTCTGGTGGGCCGTGGTTCGGATTCCACTTTAAACTGTGGGTATAAGGTGGAGTGACAAGCTTGACCTTCGTCAGAATGAACAATTCGGGCGGAAGCAAAATCAAGGATATATATATACTGTATATATATATATATATATATACACAAACAGAATGATTCAAAAGTCCTGTCCCATAGGTATTTATTGCATAGTTATTATGAGGCAGGACTTCTGACTCGTCTTGTATACATGAAAATGCAGCTTGCTTGCATGAATATCAAATACGAATTACAAAATTAAGAACAGAATCGCTGCGTAGGAAATTCCGTGAAGTGCAAGTTTAATGTTATTTTTTAAATTTACAAGTATATTGGACTATTTCTCTTCATTTTAAAAGTGTATAAATTTCGTTATTCTAAGAGTATAAATTTCTTATCTTTCCCCTTGCCCATATGCATAGATTCTAGTACTCGACTTTTTGATGTATGCCTATTGAGATAAGAAAGACAAAATGTGGTTTGCGTGAGGTAGTACATAAATTCGGTCTGACAAGGCAGCCTCCAAACGGAGTCATTTGTCTTGTAAATGGTTATTAGCCTTTCCATTATTTAAGCAAACGCGAGTTTCGTTTCTAAACGCGCTTTCCTTTGCCATTTATCCAGTCATGTGCCGCCTTATTATTTTTCTTGGATGTATTTTGTATTTTATCTCCATTCTGGATTAACTGGATTTTGGGTTAACAGAACCTACGCATTCGACTTAGCTGTTTTGACACGATAATGGTTCACTCTACAAACACTTGAATCTAGTGATCTGTATCGGGGCCACGTCGCAATACCACTTCTCGTTAGATCACCGAGGTTAAATGACGTTGAATCTGTTCATTAGTTGGATGATGTAACGACGCGTGGTTCGAAGCTGTAGGTCACCTTCGTCACATGACCTTTGCCATTACGAAACTTAAACAACCCCAAACATTATATTCGAAGTGTGGTTTTCGCTTATTTCGTAAAAATAATTCTGATTTTCAACTTTGAAGATTTTTTTTTAGCAAAAATTCCATTTTCGTATATTGGTTTTGGTTCACAAGTTTCCCTTTTTGCATTCTCTGCACCTCGTAATTTAAACGAGAAGTTTGACATCCCTCTTGGTGTGTGTGTGTGTGTGTGTGTGGGTGTGTGTGTGTGTGTATATAAAAAGACAACTAAAATATTGCTTATGAATACTGTAGGTACTTTATCTTTTTGACTTGAAAATGCTTTTCGCGTAGCAACAAAGCAACAATTCACCCTTAGATTTAGGAGTTCATTTTTATTTATTTAACGTCAAAATGTCTTTGCCAAATTGCCTGCCGTTAACCTTCTTTGTTTTTTCTTTGTCAACACACACACACACACACACACACACACACACACACACACACACACACACACACACATATATATATATATATATATATATATATATATATATATAATTTCCTTTTCAGAAAATGAACTTAACTCATTTGTATCTGTAAATATTTAGTCTGAGTTTGTAACCTCGCAGGCGGAAGATATTCTATGCAACTCGCTTTTGGATATTTAAACAGTTAATGCCATCCATTTTGAATTTGGATGCAAATAACGTTTACGAATTTTGGAAAAACTGTGTGTTTTTGCCTGAAATTTGCTGGTAGTTAATTTTTTTTTTCCCCCTTAATTGAATGTGTTGGGGTGTATGTGGGTGGTTGGTGGGTGGGGAGGGAAGAGAGATTTAAGCTTTGTTTTAACCTTGCTTCATCTTCATGAAATTCACTTATAGGAAGGAAAGAAATTTTATTAATAATAAATATTATTCAATTCAATATACTGTGTGTGTGTGTTAACCCCTCCGTCTATGGCCCTGGGTTGGTTCGAGTCGACGGGGGTTCTGGTTGGGAGGCAGCAACGGATCTGTTACTTGCAGTAGTTTCTTCTATAACATTCTAATTTTTTTCTCTCGCTATAGGGTCGACAGTTGTTAATTCTTCTCTTTCTATAATACTCTGATACTTTCTCTGATACTAAACTTATCGACTTTTCTTTTTATAACTTATCGACTTTACTGACTGAGTTCTCGGACGAGGGCACGGCTCGAAGGAAAAGAAAAAAAACTTCTTTTACTGTAGTTTACTGCTAAAATGTACAGGTAGTGCTCTGAATTTACAGGGGTAGAGGTTCGATCTCTTTCGACCATGGCTCAGGCCGGAATCTAAAAAATTAAGGAGGCAAGGGGCCTCTGCCCCCTCCTCGCTGAGAGGCTGCTAACAAGGGAGTGAAGTCGAAGTAAAAGTTAATCATTATTTTACAATTACATGCTTTATATATACTCTAAATTTTGGGGGAGTGCAGTTTGAAGGTTAAGTTTCCCACCTTTAAACACATGATCAGATTTTTGAAAGATTCCAAATAAAAATAAAAAAAAAAAAAAAAAAAAAATGATCGTATTTTCGCGGAGTATACATTTCTAAAGGCGACATAATTTCGTAGTAGTACATGAGTACAATTTAAGTACATTACTGAGTACATTTTAATTTTGGTTTATTACAATTATGATTACGATTATGGATTAATTCACATTTCTTTTAGTATCGTTAATTACAATTCCATTTAAAGTACATTATTACATTATATATTAAATTATTATAATTAATTACAGTTTCATTAAAGTACATTACATCAATTACATTATTAAGTACATTAGTCACTTAAATTCTTAGTGTTTTTATATTTATAATGGTTATTAGTACAACACGAAGTACATGGGCAGATACGGTATGTATTTATATACATGTTATAATATGTTATAAATTTGAATCAGAGGGACAGGAGGTTTCACGTTTTCAGATGTTCGATTTATGCTGTGATCATTGAATTGTGTACACTTGCATAAGCGTTTTCGAGTTCATTGCGGGAGGTGAAATAATTAAAATAAAAAGTAAAAAAAATAAAAATAATACATGAGAATGTATTTGCACGATTTTGAACGAACAGGTACGAATGCCTAAAGTTTTGTACACATTTCATAGACTGACACGAGTAAAAAATGAATATTTAATAAAAATTGATATAGGGTAATGGTCAAGATAAGATCTGGACGTATGGATGAATATGGTTGAATAATATTATTTATATTACATAACACCACAACATATAAATGGTGACGTATAGAGTGTAAAGTTTTTTTTTTAATTATTATTAAAGAATTTACCATACATTGAACATGAAAGATATCCACATATCAAATGGGTGATTCAGTATTCACGGTATGGAAAAAGTGAAGAGAATTAAGTTACTTTATGACGTCATAGTTATTCACATTGTCATACGTACAGTATAAGTCATTATTAGAAAAGATGGATTAGAGAAATACAGTAATGAATAAAGAAGTACAAATCGAAATTCTATCCAAAACTTGCTCAGGCGATTTTGGTTTCTCATGTAAAAAATTAATATTGATTATTCATTGTTCATTTTTACACACACACACACACACACACACACACACACACACACACACACAGCATCAAAATATAAAGTGGCATCAAGGAAAATTTTAAAATTAAAAAATATTAAGCAATGCCTTCTGCAAAGTAACAAAAATCTTAAAAATTAGAGATTAACTCCAATGACGACCGAGAACAAACTAATGATCTGAAGGTCAAGGTTACCAGGATTGGCAGGACTAAATTATCATCCGTGACATGAAAAAATGATCGTACTTTTGTCAGAATTATCGTACATCATATTTCTAATTTCTGGATTAGCAAATTATGCATAATTTATCCCTTTTTTTATATAAATAGTATATAATGCCTTTCTAATAATTAAATAAGCTTACATTATGTAACTGATTATTGATAACGAAAACGAACAGAATATAGCAAGCGTCGTGCCTCCGACAACCTTTCGGGAAGCGGGAATCCATTGGAACGACCTATGTTTAAACAGCTATTATTAGTATATTTCCTGTTCTCAGGTCAATTTATGTTTATAGATCCTTCTGTCCAAATTCAATGTCTCTTTCACGTATTTTTTGGACACCCTCTACGAGAAATAGCGTAAATACAACTTTCCTTGGTTATTATTCCCTTTGTTAAATTCAGCCGTATCACCTTGTCATTGTTATTAATCCATTAGTGCCGAGAGGTCTTTCCAGAGACTGAATAAAATCGTCTGGCGTTAGCCAGAATAAAATCAGTAAAGTGACGCTCGGCACTAATGGATTAATTGAACCCTTAACAAGGATCAGTGTTCAGTGGCATTTTTAGATAGATATTTCTCTGTTGTTTCATTCAATCTCTTCTCGTGGCATCATAGAAAGTCCTTTTAGCGGAAAACAAAGACTTCTCAATAAAATTTTTATACCAACCTTTTAAACGCAGCTGTTAAATGTTTTACTTCATCACCCATAAATCTGTTGTCACAGATTCTAAACGTACTAAGGAAATAGGAGGAGATTGTAGACACCAATCAACTAGGGAAGAACTCCCGGAGGTGACGTTAGGCAGGAGACCGGGAGTGCTGGAACTCCCGTTTCTCCTGTCACTGTCCTCCTTAGCTGATCTTTTTCCGTGTCTCATCTACACTGTGAACAATCCAGCATGCTCTCAAACACGCACTTCTCCCTCTATTAGTCAGTGCATATACATGCACCTTACACAATACACAATCTTTTAAAAATTTATACCTTTCAACCTTTCAAATGTTCCGTGCTATAATTCCTCATTTCAAGAAAGTTAGGCTTGTCCCCCATTCTCTCCTCTTTATATATATATATATATATATATATATATATATATATATATATATATATATATATATATATATATATATATATAATGGCATCGTTGAGCCTCGGAGACCTTGATTTCGGCTCTCTCCTACTACCATGGAGGAGACATTTTTGCGGTCGTTCGCCCTTGGCCCGTCCTTCCTATATATATATATATATATATATATATATTTATATATATATATATATATATATATATATATATAAATCTGTTATAAGACCCTTCATAACACTATCATCATGATTTGCTAAAGCATGAGTATATGCACAATGATGCATTAGTTTCCTATATAAACTTAATAAAAAAAAAGGGACAGTTGCATTCATCCCAATCCACACAAGCATCCATAAAAAGGGGGACCATCTTCATTTTCTGATTGTACTGTAAATTTTTTTGAAGAAAAATTACTGTTTAGTGAATTCAGAACAGGATCACGTTCACGTTTACATCAACGACAGCAGCAAAAGTGCCGTTAACTGAACGAAACTAGTTAATTTCTGGTAAAAAGTCGAACGAGAGAAATTCCTTTTTTAAAAACTAAAAGCTCCCTTTAAAAGTCAGAGAGAACAAGAGACAGGGGAGACCTTGCTTCGGGAGAACCCTATCACTGTAATAAAACTGCCTGTCCCTGTAATAAAACTATTTATCCCTGTCTCCTCTTTGCGGTGGCCGCAAAAGATATTTTGTAATATATATATATATATGTATATATATATATATATATATATATATATATATATATATATATATATATATATATATTATATATATAAAATATGAAGCTACAGTTAACCCAGTTGACCCAGGATCGATAACCCTTTGACACAAAATAATTTGTTACACTTCTGCCAGTCTTTTAACGTTTTAATTTTTCTCTTTAGCGACGCAAACGATTCATCAAAAAATATTTTCATTCTATAACACAATAAACCGTAGCGTTCATATTTTCATGTTTTTGTGGCAAACACCGTAGTTCTTTGCCACGAGCTCTACGTCACTAATGACGCAAGAAACTTCTGATTCGTCTAAAGCAGTGCTCTTCAACCTTTTTATGCTTACCGCCCACTTTTGTAACTTTTGAATCTCCGTATCGCCCACCAAAATTAAAAATGCAAAAACTCAAACTAAAAGTTATATGCCCTGCATAAAACAATAAAATTAATTGCAATTACCTTTAGATTAATGAGATCCTTCGCCCACTAGTGGGCGGTACCGCCCAGGTTGAAGAGCACTGGTCTAAAGCCTAAAGCGCGTGCGTTCTTCACATACTCTGCGTATGCAACGCAACTCCCACAACTTTCAAAGAAACTCTCTTCCAGAAAATATACTCCTAAATTATTAATAATTCAAAGAGCATTTCTTTTCTGGAACACCCTGTATGCTTGTATGCATAAATGCATACAAATAGCGTATTTATTATTTACAGAATTAACTAATTTATTTTTCATCAGATTATCCCAATTTGAGCGGCACTTCGCCTCAATCTATTCTCATGGAGTACATTCCATCCGACACTCCGGATTCCTTTTAAATTTTAATTAAATAAATACGCCTCACAATTTATAATTGAGTTTATTAAGCCATATATTGAAGTAAATTTATTGACACACACTCTCTCTCTCTCTCTTTCATATATATATATATATATATCTTTGATATAATGATCAATTTAGAATATTACAGAACACTTTTATACCCGCTAAAATAGTTTCCTTGTCAACAAAGTCGCCGAAATGGTTTAACAACGAAATTGGCAATGCTATTACGGAAAGAAATAGAGCCCACAAACTACTTAAGTCACATTTCATCCAGACTAATTCGGAAAACTATATAAACCTACGTCGGAGGGTTAAATCCTTAATTAGATCAGCCAAAAGTGATGATGAAGCTAGAATTGCCTCACTCTGTAAAATTAACTCTAAAGAGTTTTTTGCCCATGTTAATAGCAAAAAGGCAATTAAAAATTTTGTAGGTCCCCTAAAAGATGGAAATGGCGTACCAAAATTCAGTGATAAAGAGATAGCTAATACGTTAAATTTCGTTGCAGTCTTCACGGAGGAAGACTCAACTGAAGTGCCAAATCCTTGGATTACATATGGCGGTGACCATCCCGTAGAGACCATAAGTTTTACGAGAGATGAGGTACAGCAACTAATTGATAAGATGAATAAATACAAATCACCTGGTCCCGACTTATTTCTTCCAAGGGTATTAAAAGAGGTTAGTCACAATGTTGCTGACAACTTAGTAACCATATTCAGACAATCAAACGAGTTAGGGAAAGTTCCAACCGACTAGAAGTTAGCAAATGTAACGCAATTTTTGAAAAGGGTGATAGGGAAAATTCTTGTAATTACCGCCCGATCAGTTCAACATCAATTGTCGGCAAACTGTTGGAATCCACCATTACAAAACGTATTGTGTATCACCTTGACTCTAACAATCTAATTTTTTATTCTCAACATGGATTTAGGCGACATAGATCTTGTCTGACAAACCTGTTAGAATTTTTCCATAATATGCATACCCTGTACCAGCGGTTCTGAACCTTTTTCTTCTTCAGTACTCCTTGAACTCTTTCAAGGGATTTTCTGGATTTTCGAGAGGCAGAGAGGATTTTTACTTTCTTTACGACCGTGTGACTTGTGGCTGTTTGTTAATCATATAAAATTAAAAGGGTTATATTTTCAGGACCCCATCTCGTACCCCCTAAGATTCCCTCGCGTATCCCTGGGGGTACGCTTACCACAGGTTCAGAACCACTGCTCTATATGATGCAAGTAGGGCAATAGATATAGTGCATCTCGACTTTCAAAAAACCTTTCACAAAGTCCCTCACTCAAGATTGATGGTTAAAGTTAGAGGACTAGGAATCACCGGGCTCGTTTCCAACTGGATTGAAGATTGGTTAAAGGATAGAAAGCAGAGAGTGGTAATAAATGAAGTGACTTCAGAGTGGGCGCCCGTCACCAGTGGTGTCCCACAGAGTTCCGTTCTGGGTCCTTTACAATTTCCAAATTTGCAGACGATACGAAATTAGGAACTAGTGTAGGTACTGAGGAGGGCGTAAGAACGCTTCAAAATGATCTTGACAGGTTGGGCGAGTGATCTGCTTCTTGGCAGATGCCATTTAACTTCGACAGATGTAAGGTAATGCAAATAAGTTATAAAAACCCGAAGACCGATTTAATCTCTCTTGGGAAGGAACTTTACTGAAACCGATCTAGAGAAAGACTTGGGAGTCTATATCAGTAATGACCTCAAACCGTCGAGGCACTGAGCAGAAATCGAAAAGAGGGCCTTAAAAATATTAGGGAATATTAAAAGACTTCCACTTTAGGAACAAGGAGACTGTAATGTGTGTCTATAATTAACAGTCAGAACTCAACTCGAATATTGTGCGCAGTTTGGGCTGCGTCCCTTAGGAAGGACATAGAAAGGTTAGAAAGGGTACAAGCAAGGGCTACAAAATTGATGAGAATGCAAAACTATCAACGGAGATTGGAGCGCCTAAATCTGCTTACCTTAGAGACAAGGAGGTTGCGCGGTCAGCTTATTCAAATCTTCAAGATGTTCAATGGAATAGACAGAAATAGACAGCTTATTCAATTCTTCAAGATGTTCAATGGAATAGACAGGAACTTATTCTCACTTAATGCCAATCCGACAAGAAATAATGGGTTTAAACTGGAACTAAAGACATTTAGGACCTTTGTCTGCGCCAATTTCTTCTTCTATAAAAATAGTTAATATCTGGAACCAACTTCCCTCAGAGGTTGTTTCATGCCAAAGTGTAAATGTGTTTAAAAATAGGCTGACAAAGTACTGAAGCAGTTAAATTTCAAATACAACTTGTCACATTTTTTTTTAACCTATCATGTCTTCCGACGCGTAGCTAAAAATTTTGATGGCTACATTTTTTTCTAAATTTATTCACCAACTTTTTCTTCATTCCATGAAAGTGTATGAAATCTGTAGAAGCGTGTTGGGACTTGGTTTACTGTACTGTAGACTTTAATGAGAGGGAAGGTCACCAGTCCACGCTTCTATAAAATTTAATATTGTTCTAATAGCCAGAAAAGCAGATCAACAAATTCACGAAAGAAAGCAACCATCAAAATTTTGAGTTTCACATCCGAAGACCAATGGGCCAAAATCTTGAAATTTAAGTGCTTCGTGTTTCAGCATTTAATTTTTAGGGGGATAAATTGGGATAAATTTTTTGGGGGACACCCAATCTGAAAAAAAAAAGTTACTGAAAACACACCAGGAATCCCAGAGTAAGTTTCATGAAAATCGGTCCAGCCGTTTGTATCTGAAAAGGAGACAGACACACACACACACACACACACACACACACACACACACGAACATGCGGCGAATTATGGTATGATGTGTGTATATATATATATATATATATGATGAATAAAACCACGAAGGAAAGGAAACACAAAATGGTGCTCAAGCGCTTTCGTCTAATGACATCCTCAGGAACACTGAGGATGTCATTAGACGAAAGCGCTTGAGCACCATTTTGTGTTTCCTTTCCTTCGTGGTTTTATTCATCATAAATATTTTTCACGTGTTACTTTCGTGAAATAATTTTCATATATATATATATATATATATATATATATATATATATATATATATATATATATATATATATATATATATATATACTGTATATATATATATATATATATACTGTATATATATATATATATATATATATATATATATATATATATATATATATATATATATATGTATGTATGTATGTATGTATATATATATGTATATAACATAAACAATTAGTATGCATGTGAACTTCTCTTCTATTCTGTTCATTATTCTTTATTAAATATTCCTTTATTTAGAGTAACTGTCGCACCAAATTGTGACTCGTGCTTAATCTTCTTCTTTGAAACACCGTTCGTGAAAGTCAACCAACACACGTGCGTTAAGGATTAAATTTAATAAACTTGAAAAATAGAATTCTCTTCTTTACATACGAGAGAAAGACGAAAATGGCGCCAATTTAGATAAATTTAGGAACAATTTCCACTTTACGAGTATTTATTATCCGTGTGATGCTACCGGTTAATTTATCCGCTCATTTTATCCGCAGCGATGGAACATTATCTCGATCACCTTTGTCTACACTTAAGATTGATGTGGGAATGTCAAGTATTGGAAAATTAAGTGTGTGTGTGTGTGTGTGTGTGTGTATATATATATATATATATATATATATATATATATATATATATATGTGTGTGTGTGTGTGTGCGCGCGCGTAAATATGCACGGTGATGACGGTCATGCGTTCATATTTTGATACGAGATTAAAGGAGTTTCTGTATTCATTTATTTTAACGGCTCAGAATTATATTTATCTCCCCTCTTCAGCGCGTCGTTTATTACAAATGTGAAAAGATAATAACTGAAAACCCACAAACACCGATAGTGCTGAATTCCTTCGGTAACAATATCGTAATTTTAAAAAGAGAATGTACACTGAATAATCTTCATGTGAAATACTTCCTTTCCCAAACCAACGACGGTCCAGAAACCCGCTTTTAAAATTACTCGAAAATCCAGCCAATGTCCTGACCTTCGGATTCTAATCTCCAAATTTCATTCTCTGCTCAAATTTCGCTCTTACTGAGGATGGAAGACGATCATAATTTCGAAACGTGTGAATAAATGTCATGAAACAGATTTTGCACTTACGTTCATTCCACGTTTCAAATCCTCCCAGAACAAGCCAATTTCAACATCTGTACATATATATATATATATATATATATATATATATATATATATATATATATATATATATATATATACAGGGTGGGCCGTAAGTTTCCATACATAGGAAAAATAAACATTTTTTTATGGACAACCATTTTTATTTATATAATATGCTCTACATGGTTGCCATTGTTTTGAAAACACATTTCAATACGTGTTCCCCACTGTTGATGAACACGCATTAGCACAGTTGACGTTATGCTTGTAATGGCGTTGGTGATACGTTCCTTTAGATGATTTATGTCTAGTATCTTTTCCTGATACACCATGGCCTTCAAGTGCCCCCAAAGATAGAAATCAAGGGGGGTGAGATCTGGGGATCTGGGAGGCCACTCCACAGGACCACGCCGACCAATCCAAGCATCCGGAAACTGCTGCTGATCCAAATACCGACGCACGTGAAGACCATAATGAGGTGGAGCTCCATCTTGCTGGAAGTAAACTGGGAAGTTACCTTCCTCGTTTAGCAGGGATGGGAAAATCTCTTCTTGCAACATGTTAAGATACCTTTCGGCATTAAGATTTCCACTGACAAAAATTGGTCCAATAATTCTGTCACCCCATATCCCGGCCCACACCATCACTTTACCGGCACCTTGCATCTTCGTCGGACTCAGCCAGTTAGGGTTAGCATTACTCCAATAACGTATGTTTTGCCGATTAACCTCTCCATTGACGTAAAAATTTGCTTCATCAGTAAACAAGATCTTACAAACGCATATTCTTAGGGTATCTGAAACATAAAAACAAACGTTTAAATTTTCCTATGTATGGAAACTTACGGCCCACCCTGTATATATATATATAAATAAATAAATAAATATACTGTATACATATAGATATACACAATAAAGAAAGTGGTTGGTAGATAAATGGGTACCCTGGGTGGTCTAGTGGTTAAGACGCTGGGCTGCTGGTGGGGCGTGGTTCGGATTCCACGTTAAACTGTAGGTCTAAGGTGGAGTAAAAAGCTTGACCTTCGTCAGAATGAACAATTCGGGCGGAAGCTAACCAAAGGTTATATATCGGATGGGCAAAAAAAAAGGGATACCTCGAACTTTGACTGTAAAATCCAAAGTTATGGTCAGATTTCAATATTTTTTTCACACCCCACAACTAAGTAAATTTCCTATACGGTGAACGGATTTCAAAGAAAACTAATGAAAATTACGGATTTATTGAACATTTCTTTATGCCACTGGAAATTCTCCATTTACACTACTACTGCATTGTCGGGTCGGCAAAAAAAAAAAAAAAAGGAAGACCTTTTAAATCCTTCATGTCTCAGCAAATACGGTACATAGAACTATGAAATTTTAGTATGTTAGTACTAGGTAATTTTATGGTTTGTATGCCATCTTTTAGCATTTTAGCTGAGAAATTGGATTTATGGCGAATATTCCAGAAAAATCTTGCTAATCATAGGTTCAAGTTGATAATTAATTAAAGCGATTTTAATTAACGTAAGCCAACTGCAGGAGGTTTGGACAAGCTTCTCAAGAAAATCGATAAAACAGGAGATATCAAAAGAATACTAGGTAACGGTATTAAATTTGGCCACCAAACACTCCTGATTTAAATCCTGTCGACTACGGCCTTTGGGAAAATTTGCCACAGAGAATTTATCGGGTCAAAGTAAGAAATGTCGCTCATTTACGACAGCTTCTTCTGGAAAATGGGATAAGCTACCACAAGAACAAATCACATACAATGCAGTAGTAGTAGTGTAAATGGAGAATTTCCAGTGACATAAAGAAATGTTCAATAAATCCATAATTTTCATTAGTTTTCTTTGAAATCCGCCCACCGTAAAGGAAATTTACTTACTGTAATTTTGGGGTATGAAAAAATTATTGAAATCTGACCATAACTTTGGATTTTACAGCCAAAGTTCGAGGTCTCCCTTTGCCCACCCTATATCCGGCATCATAGGAAAAATAATAAAAAAAGGCAAAACAAAAGCTTTTATTTACAGAACGTGCTCAATATGTCCACCATTGTTTTCAATACACAAATTCAGACGTGATACCCAGTCAGCAAGCACACGGTGAATGATGTCAGGAGTAATGGTGTTACATGCCCCAATAATGCGCTGCCGCAAATGTTCAACACTCCTAATTTTCTCTGCGTATACCAGCGCTTTCAAGTGGCCCCAGAGATAAAAATCTAGTGGCGTGAGATCCGGGCTTCTAGCTGGCCATTCCACAGGCCCTCGACGTCCTATCCAATGACCAGGGAATTGTTGGTACAGGTATTCCCTTACTTGGGTGCTGTAATGTGCAGGAGCGCCGTCTTGCTGGAACCATGTTGGGAAATTTCCTTCTTCGTTCAAGACACTGGGAAATGCTTCTTCCTTGAGCATACGTAGGTAGGTGCCTCCAGTTACATGTTCATCGAAAAAGAGGGGGCCTATGATGCGATCCTTCCAAATGCCACACCATACCATCACCCGAGATGCACCTTGTTCCTTTGAAGAGGTATACCAGTGAGGGTTGTTTTGAGACCAGTAGCGGGTGTTCTGTCGATTTACCTCACCATTTCCATAAAAAACAGCCTCGTCACTGAACAGAATGGTGGACGGGAAATTGGCATCCCGAGCATAAATTAAAGTTTGTAGAAATAGAAAAATATGAATTTCTCCTATGATGCCGGACTTATGGGACACCCTGTATATATATATATATATATATATATATATATATATATATATATATATATATATATATATATATATATATATATAATTTCGAGCATATATGTTTCTTATATTCTCCATGTTTTGTAGAAAAGTTCATGATTTCGCTTTTTAGGGTTTATTTGAAGTTACTCACTGATAGTTGCGTATATAGTTTACTAAAGTAACAGTCATGAAATGTAAATAATTGTGAGAGATCTAAATATTGTGTTGGATCACCTCTTGCCTGTATGATGGCTTTACATTTTACAGCGATTAACTGGACCAATTTCTGAAGATGTTCCTTCGGAATTATGCATTCCATTTGTTTATTCAACTCTCCACAGTTGCCGTACCGTAGTTAGGCTTTTACTTGGATGCAACAGTCTTCAGCATCGTCTATAGGTTCACAATAGAGTTTGTATTTAGGGCTCTGAGGGGGAAATTTTCGTACCATGACCTCTCAATTTATCTCTTTTTGCTCTAAATAGTTATTTATTTATTTATTTATGGTAGAGCATGACGTGAGAGGATATTGTGGTATTTCGTCTTCTCCATATTTCCATTAATTTGAACAAGGTCACCAACCACCACCAACTGTCGTACTGAAACATCCCCCACACTTTCATGGGTTTCCCGTTATATTTAGATGTTTTGGTAACGCAATTACATTATATTTGTATTTTTCACGCACACTTCCACACACAAGCGGATCCAGAGGGGGGGGTACCCAAGGGGCTTAATTGAAGTAAAGGAGCTTAATTTGGAGGCCCCATACATCCTGGTTAAACGAAATTAGGTAAAACGTTTGAATACTTATCTCCACGTTGCTTCAGTTGAGCTCCCTGGTCCCCCCTCTGGATCCGTCTATGCTTCTACACACAAAGTGTTGGCTTAAATTTCCAAAAAGTTTAGTTTTGATATCACTCCAAAGTACATCATTCCATTCGTTATGCCAACTTTTATGCATCTATGTTAATTCTAGACTGTGAGCAATTACTTGCATTTCATAACCATAACTATACTAACTATACTAACTATTAGTGAGTAACTTTAATAAACCAATAAAAAAACAAAACCGAGTTTTTCTTCAAAATATACGAAATGTATATCATTTTTTAAGTGGACTCATATTTTAGAATTAACGATTTTAGATTTTACGATGCTGATATATATATATATATATATATATCGTAAAGAACGACGCTTGTATAGGAGATATTCCGCGCAAGACGAGAGAGAGAAAACGGAACAAATGAAAAAATGAAGTAATCACCTGGGAATCGAACCCGGGATCTTCCGATTGCCGGTCAGACGCGATACCATTACACCATGGACTTCACTCTTCCAAATGCCGTAATTCTTCTACATACTCGCAGAAACCAATGCCCCAAGGGGGCACCTCCCGCATGCCGTAACATTATATACATTCAACTGCAAAGAACACGCAGTATAAATAACGTAAAGAACGACGCTTGTATAGGAGATATTCCGCGCAAGACGAGAGAGAGAAAACGGAACAAATGAAAAAATGAAGTGGTTACTTCATTTTTTCATTTGTTCCGTTTTCTCTCTCTCGTCTTGCGCGGAATATCTCCTATACAAGCGTCGTTCTTTACGTTATTTATACTGCGTGTTCTTTGCAGTTGAATGTATATATATATATATATATATATATATATATATATATAGCTGTAGGGCTTATGGTGTCATAAACAGAGACAGTGTAACTGGAAGCAATTATTACTTTTATTTGCAAAACAGTTTTAGAGACACAATAAGGAATGAAATTGTTTCTTCAAGTTTAGATTAAATTTTAATCAAAGTCTCTCTCTCTCTCTCTCTCTCTCTCTCTCTCTATATATATATATATATATATATATATATAGTGGTGGACCGGATATCCGCATCATTTTTAACATCCGCATCCGCACTTCTGACTGCGGATGTTATGCGGATATTACCTCTAATAAATTATGCAATTTACAATTAAATTAGCTTATAAAGTAGCTTATAAGGCCCAGTCATGCACATTTCATGTAAAGTATTAATTATTAATGAACAAACAAATATATAAACCTCAAAATATAAATACCACTAAATCAACAAACACTGCCTCTGCCGCTGTGCGTACTCCACTGATTTTTTTTTTCACAGCAACACAGTAACTTTTCAGAATGAAATTGTTCGTATAAGATCAAGCAGTCTATCGTGTTTCGAACAAGATTATTGTAAATAAATACAAAAAATGCTAAAGATGCGAAAGAGTTGGGGCCACGTCCCGCATCCTGGTAACACAGAAAATTGAATGAAACTTGTTTCATTGAATTTTCTATGGCTGAAACGCTTGAGAAAGTTATTATTTTTATCATAATGAAAACATTAATATTAATTTTAATTCTTATGCATTGCCTGCCATAATAGTAATATCAAGAAATTTGAAAAATTGTCATATATTCATAATTCTATATTATATTGATTGATTAACTAAATATCCGCATCCGCATCCGCGGATATTGAAATTAAAAATTCGCATCCGCATCCGCAGATGGTGAAACTGACATCTGGTCCACCAGTAATATATATATATATATATATATATATATATATATATATATATACACATACAGGGTGTCATAAGTCATATTCAATGGGAGCTTTTATCTGTTGTTCATGTTATGTTTTTATTTTTCATATAACTACTAGAGATGGCTGACCCCATGAAGTATACCCCGTCAGAAAAAGTGGAACTAGTGCTCCTGCAAGTTGCTGGAATGAGTCAAACGGAGGCATGTGAAGAATTCCATCGCCGGTACCCTATGAAGCCAAAGCCAATCATCGTATGGTAGGGCGAACACTAAAAGTCTTGAAGGAGACAGGTAGTGTTTATGACCGACTACGCATTGGACGGCCTCGTACAAGTACATATGAGGAGTCGTGTGTCGATGTACTAGCTAAAGTAACTTGTAGTCCACAGCGTTCAACCAGAAAAGTAGCACAGGAAACAGGACTTTCTCAAAGAGCTGTGGAGCGCATTCTCAAAAGGTATCGATTTCATCCGTATAATCTACACCCAGTACATGAACTACTGCCCGACGATGCTGATAGACGCCTTCAGTTCTGGCAATGGTTCGAAGAGTGTAGGCGGCATCAGCCGATGTTAGCAGCGGACATCATGTTCAGTGAAGAAGCGTGTTTCCACTTGCATGGGTACGGAACCACGGTAACACCGTTTACTGGGCAGCCGATAACCCACACATTGTCGACAGAAGGCATCATCAAACGGATCCGCGGATGGCGTGTGGTGCGGAATCCACGGCGACAGGATCGTGGGCCCCGTGTTCGTTGACCATAGTGTCAACTCCGACATGTACCTAACTATGTTACAGGAAAAGCTAATGGAATACATGGACAATATTCCTATCCGTGAAATTCGCCCCATGTTTTTTCAATCTTATGGGGCTATTTAAAGGCGTGCGTATACGAAGAACGCCGAAAATTTTGGAAGAGCTCAAACACAACGTGCGTACAGAATGTGTAACAATCACACCACAAATCCACAGATATATATATATATATATATATATATATATCGACCGCAGGTCGATCCTGAACCGTCGTTCAAACTCAACAAAAGTAAGTAATATATATATATGGGATGAATTTCGTAATTAAACACGTGAAATGAATGAATATATAATACAAGCCCACAAGGAAAAAGGAAAATGATTGCAAGGCCTTTCGCGTATTCAGAAGTACACCTTGTCAGGGAATGCTATATTCTGACGAGGTGTACTTCTGAATACATGAAAGACCCTGCAATAATTTTTTTTCGTTGTGGCTTTGCATCATATATATATATATATATATAGGGTGAACCAAATGTAGGTGGACAGTAAATGATAACGTTTATTTTGAGAATACATATTTAATTTTTTTGTATACTATAATACAAAATAAAATTTAAATAAATTTAGTTATAATATTTAATATAATATAACACAAACACCATAGTTATAATGAACACCATAGTTATAATATTATATAACACAAACCGTATTCAACCTACTGTCCACCTACTTTTGGTTCACCGTGTATATATATATGTATGTATGTACGGGTGGGCGGAAAGTAGCTCCCTATTTTGGATTGGTAAAAAAATACGTATATTATCCATTTATTTCAGAAGAAATAATATGAAAAGGTAGGCATACATGGTAGGTTTTCTCTAAAATTCAATGTGGGCTCCAACTCTTTCCACCAGCTTCTGGAGCTGCCCAGGAATGGCGTCCACTGACTTTAGCAGGAACTCCGGCGGGATGGAGGACATGACTTCCCGAATTCGGTCCTCCAGTTCTTCCAATGTCCTCGGTTTGGTGCGGTAGACTTCTTCCTTTACCCACCCCCAAAGAAAGAAGTCGCATGGTGTCAAGTCGGGGCTCCTGGCTGGCCATTCGCTCTTGTTGTCCGTGAGTGGCTGGATGCCCACTTCCCTGGGCGTTGGATGGGTCGTCGTGGTCCACATCAATGGCCAGCCAGGAGCCCCGACTTGACACCGTGCGACTTCTTTCTTTGGGGGTGGGTAAAGGAAGAAGTCTACCGCACCAAACCGAGGACATTGGAAGAACTGGAGGACCGAATTCAGGAAGTCATGTCCTCCATCCCGTCGGAGTTCCTGCTAAAGTCAGTGGACGCCATTCCTGGGCGGCTCCAGAAGCTGGTGGAAAGAGTTGGAGCCCACATTGAATTTTAGAGAAAACCTACCATGTATGCCTACCTTTTCATATTATTTCTTCTGAAATAAATGGATAATATATGTATTTTTTTACCAATCCAAAATAGGGAGCTACTTTCCGTCCACCCTGTATATATAGTGGACCTAGTTTTAGCCGTTTAAGGTGATAATGATTTAATTGTATGCAATGATTAATTGATGCAATGACTGATTGCTTATTAATGAAAGGCTGGGTTAATAATTTATATTGTTATACAGTATCACCGATTGAAATAAATGGTTATTTGATTAGGCCCACCATACTATTGGAAGTGACCGAAATGGCAGCGAGGGTCACCAGCTTGGTTTACACCCAAGCAAATTAATATTAAGGTTATAAAAGACACCTTATGGGTTTTGTAGTTTATTATGAAAATAAAGCCGTTATTTATTCACTGTGATATAACAAAGAATTGACAGTAATTAATTGGTAGTTATACGTTATGCTTATGACATAGACTTAGCTAATAAGATGAAATGTTAATAGCTTACTGTAATTGACACGTAATAAGTAATGTAAACGTTGATGGTATGTAAATGGCATGCAACATGGAACATTGAATGGGTCTAGTAAATGATATAAAGAATGCACGTGCGTTTGGTACATTGAATAGAATACGTGACACTGATTAAGTAGGCTAAATGATTGCATGGATGCACATAGAATAATTGATGCGGCCTAATTATATATAAGAACATTATGTGATGTTAAATGATTACGTCAAGAGAATATTTAGTTAACACACAAATATATGAATTGAACATAATGACGGATGATACGCGGAATTACGGTATTGAAATGACACTTGAATTGGAGAACAGGCCTACTGCGTTCTTTCACGAGAGTCAGTTGGAACGCTTGATTACACACTTTGGGAGTATAGCCTACCGTTCGGCGGTAGGCTAATGTAGGCTTCACAAAAGTACTTAGGATAGGAGGTACTTATCTTAGGACGCTGTAACCTTGTTGAAGGCGGGTTGAAGACGAACCTATTAACGCAGATTCGAGTTGTCGTTGTGCGTTAAGCCTCTTGAGATGATGGATGTAGGCTTCGTTCGGAAGCCTGAGGTGATGTTACTTCTCGAGGTGCAGGATAGTTTTAAATGATCTTGCAGGCGCAGGCCCGTGGTGCTGAATATATCTCGAGGAATGTGGAGAAACTTGAAAACCGACCCGCAAACCGCAGGCCCGAAGCGATTCCCGTTGGGCTTCGAAGGATTGCTTCTGCAGGCGGTCTGTAGATCTTACTTGATGATAAATTGTAGGCCTTGAAGAAAGAGCAGGCCTCGCCTCCGGCCGGAGCCGGAAGGCGGTTGAAGAGATGATATCGTACAGAGTAGTCTAACGAAATGGAAGCGCTAACGAAGTGAGTGAGAATCAAAGCAAGTGGAAGCTCGCTTTTATACGTAGTTCCTGTGACGTAGGACTTTGCGCCAAATCTTAAGACGCCTTCTCCGCGCGTCCTTTCGTTGATAAGGGCTTACGTTCGCGCCCTTTGGGAAGAAACAGACTCTCCATTGTTTGACTCTTGCCCACGTGTGTTTTCAAAGACTCTTTGATGATAGCGTGGAAGCAAAAGATTTCTGTCTATTTGCTGGTCTATTTCTTGTCGATCCGCTACATATATATATATATATACACACTCTCCACATACTGTATACTTATCTTGTATATTTATAAGAGTACAAATTTCTCCTACGTTTTAGTCGGTGGTCTTTGAAGCTGCATTACCTCCTACATGTTATATGTTTTGTTTTCCAAATTTTTAAACACTTACGCTTGCATTAAGATAGGTAGGGGTATCATTAAAAAGTTTAGAGAATGCGCTCTTTTATCGTATACAACGATTATTGTTTCGAGTTTTACTCGCGTTAGGATTTTATTTAAAAAACTCAATAAAATAACTACTACTTCATGCTACCCTACGATTTTACACACCCAGTTTCTTGTTTTGTTTTAGATTAGGTTTGGTTAGATCAGTGGTTCGCAACCTTTTTTTTTTTTAGCACAGCGCTCCTTTACACGAAACAGTGCTGGCTGACGCGCTCCTCCTCATAAAATATTTTAGTAAATTTTACACCGACAATGGATTCTGTCAAAATGTGTGCAATGTGGAAACCCCTCCCATAATTTCACTAAAATTATTAATCAAGATCAATAAAACAAGAAAAATTAAATGCATTTTATTGGATATATAAAGAATACAGTATCTCGGCATTGTATGAATAGATTCAAGCAATATTTCAAAATGAATTGGGATATGAACGCTTTCTGATTTTTAAATATTAATCACAGATATACAATGACATATATATATATATATATATATATATATATATATATATATTATCCCAGAAATTTTGGTCAAAATTTCGATGTAATGTCGGAAATTTTGTAAAGCTCATCTGGCAATGCTGCATGAACGTGTATGTTGCCACCATTGTGGGCTGTTTCACAACTACAATCCTTATTATTCCTATTTCAAAAAACTGTTTCTAAGCAAAGCAGCAACAGTGTATCACGTGATTATTTATGAGGGAAAGCTGGTACAAATGCGAGTGTTCTGGAAAACAGTGAATGCTTTCTTACCGCTAGTGAGATCCCAACTTTCCTGAGAGCCCCTTTACCGCCCCCTCTCAATTTCAAAAACGCCCCATGGGACCGATCTCGCCCAGGTTGGGAACCACTGGGTTAGGTTAACCTAACCTAACCTAACCTAACCTAACTTAAGCCCCAAAAAAACCGACAAAAAAGTAGTAGCTGTTTTGCGTAGAGGAGGAAAGAGATACAAAAGATAACACCGAATAGGAGCGAACGTAACTCTTAGCTTATATATATATATATATATATATATATATATATATATATATATACACGATGGTACTTCAGTAAGTATCCGCATTTTTTATTTTAGTGATAATATAATATATATAATATATATTCGTAATAACGAGCCAAACTGAGATTTATAGGCTTATTTAGGCTAGCAACAGTATCGGCTTATTTAGGCTAGCAACAGTATAGGCTTATTTAGGCTACTCATAGCTGTCACATATCGTACGAGTAGTGAGCATGGCTGCGCCACTTTCAATTTGTACTATGGAAGAACAGAGATTCGTGGTTCGTATGGTTAACCATTTTTCCTTTCCTACTTTCGTTTGTTCTCGGCAAATACTTACTTCTTCCTCGAAATCTGAGTCATATCATGTCTTTATGACCTTTTTTTTTTTACCTTTATCCTCCAGCCTTTGTTCACGTTATGAAGAGAAATGAGATGCCACTTTCTTAACTGAATTAATTGCGATATTTTTAATACACCATTTTAAGCTTACGGTTTAGTTTGTCTTAATAATCTATTACCACGAATGCACTGACATTTATTAGACACTTAACAGAATTAACCGCCCAACAATTTACACACTCAGTTGATATTGTACGGAGCGGTATAAATGCATTTTTGACAACGAAGTCAACACACACACACACACACACACACACACACACTACAGTATATACATATATATATATATATATAGTTAGTGTGTGAATGTGTGTTTATGTATGTGTGTGTAAAATGTTATTTATTTTAGTATATACCTGTATGTCGTGTATATGGGTAATAAATTCGAAAAGAAAATAGTTTCGTTGGCAACTTTAAAAAATTCCTAATTTGTTTTTATGGAATTCTATACATCGGAGTGACATGCCATATGTGCGTATATATATATATAATATATATATATATATAATTCCTTTCCAAATATGAAGCACCACGAGCCTAAAATACAAAAATAACAACTTCGCCATTTCCCGCTATGACACACATTGAAATCGTGCTTCGTGCCGCTATGATCCCTGAACACGCACTCGAACACAGTGAATAATTCATCCTTCTACAATCGACATACCAAGCTGACTTATGGTCGTAGTATTAAGTTACCTTTATAATGAACTGGAGTCATTAATCCCTCGGCTATTTCTCTAAAAGTCATTAATGCGCTAACGTAGAGATACGAAACAGTTTGGATGGGATAAATGGCCCCATTTCTATATTTTACTACGCAAATGATAGTAATTACCTCTGGCAGAAGAGCTCCATTTTAATTAATTATTTGTATCTGTGAGTCAGCCTTAATTAAAGGCTATTTCCATTTCCAATTAATAATGAGTCTGAATTCATTGACTTCATTTATTTGATCAATAACGCCAATACCAAAAATGCGTTAACGAAAACGATAGTTCCTCTATGTGTGGAAAGGTCCATCTATTTATCCTTGTAGCTTCAGCATTTCTCTTGTCGATCTGTCTGTCTATTTTACACACACACACACACACACACACACCTTTGGTTAGCTTCCTCCCGAATTGTTCATTCTGACGAAGGTCAAGTTTTTTCACTCCACCTTAGACCTACAGTGTAACGTAGAATCCGAACCACGCCCCACCAGCAGCCCAGCGTCTTAACCACTAGGCCACCCAGGGTACCCATTTATCTACCAACCACTTTCTTTATCGTGTGGAAGGATGAATAGCTGAGTTTTGCTGCGCGCCGGCTGCCGTCACCGGGTCTCAAACCAGGGGCCGATGGATTCGTAGTCAGCGACGCTAACCACTACACCACCGAGGTGTGTATATATATATATATATATATATATATATATATGGTGTGTGTATATATATATATATATATATATATATATATATATATATATGCAGATTTTAAAAAAGAGTAAAATACATAATGAATATTTATGCAATAGAGGATTTGATAAAAATAAACTAATTCCTAAATTAAAAAAGCTAACGTGGGAAATCACAAATATATTAAACAAATTCAATTATATAAAAGCTACTGAATTCATTAATAAATTCGATATGTAAGCTACGCATACATCGTACGAATGTATGTGTGTTGCATTGTATATACACATGTGTGTGTGTGTACAGGGAGAATATACAAAATGAACATGGGAACTATATTGGAATATAAACATAATAAAAATAAGCTGATATTTTACGACAATACAAACGTTTAAGACATACTGTGGAAGTGCTTAGTCGGTATACCACAAAAGAAAATAATTTCGGACAGTTCAGGAATACGAAATCAGGGGGGGGGGGGGGGCAATCGGGTGTTCCACTTTTATCAAGTTGTGAATTTTACTACACTTTGCTCTTCCCCGTACACCTTATGATCTGTAAAGCATATGTATCAAATTTGAAGCAAATTGAACACCATTTAGAGGTTGCACACTTATGTCACCTCTGATACCTTAGCCTTTTGTAATCAAATCTCGAGAACGTCCCAACTTCCAACATATTGTAATGTTTTCCTTTCTTTCACAGGTTCAAAAAGTGTTGAAAATGGAAAGAAAGAAGATCTGGCTGATTGAAAAGACTCCAGTCGAAGAGCTCTTAGGAGCAAGATTGCCATCCCGGGAGCAAGTCCTCCTCTGCTTTATGCAGGGGCGGATTTGGACCGTCTTCCGGAAGACGGTCAGAATTTTCAGTGAATTTTTTTATTATATGATATTTTAATAATATGTAATATATAATATTTAATTATATAATATTTTGATAAATATGATGTAATTTTCCATTGTTTTATTTTTATATCTTTCGTTTCATTTAAAAATATGTTATAGCAACTTGAAAATGTACTTTTGCCAAAAAGGTGCTAGCGAAAATTTCACGATTTGCAATAGTTCCGTACGCATTTTTTACTTTTCAAATTTTGGAAGACGGTCAGCCCAGAAGGCTGGATCCGCCCCTGTTATGTACCATCACCTGGAGCTGAAGGAAACAATCCCCCTTGCCATCAAGTCTACGAGTATCAAGCTTCAAGAAGTTTGGAAGAAGGTGAATATCCCCTTGAAGACAGAGGAGAACATTAGAGCTGCTATACTAAAGCTGTACAAAGAGTACCAAAACTTGAAGAAGGAGAAGTCGAGAGAGACGGACAAAGCCATTATGAAGCGTCAGGTGTGGAAGGGAGACACCATGGCTAAGAAACTTGAACTTCGAAAACTAAAGCATGCTGAAGAAGCTGAAAAGATCTCCGAGAAAATTAAGATGGATAGCACATCCTCTAGCTCAGCGGCGACAACAGATGATGATGATGATGAAGATTTTGCTGCTCCATTGGCCTCCAAGTCACCTCGTCGTTCCAAGAACACACTTGATCCAATACTCGTGGCTACTTGGGATAGAGAACAACTCTCTATTCGACAAGCAAGCACTTCCTTCATTGCAACTGCTAAAAGTCTCGGACAAGATGTATCGCAGATTATTTTTTCGCCATCAACTGTTCGAGCACGTGCCAAGTATCGAGAGAAAATGCCAAACAACTTGAGGAGTCGATCTTCAAAGATCCACCTCTCTTAGTTCTGCACTGGGACAGCAAGCTACTACCCCAGCAAGCTACTACCCCAAGCTGCTGGCGCAAGCTCTAGAAGCTTGGAAGACAGAGTAGCTGTTGTGGTAACAGGGAAGGAGTTCGAGAATCTTTTTGGAGTGCCTGTTGCTCAAGATGGTACTGGTGAACAAATGGCTCGAGCCGTCATCCAGGAGATGCAACGATTTGGAATTCAGGACCGCATCATTGGCCTCTCGTTTGACACTACGGCGTCCAATACCGGACTTCTGCAAGGGGCATGTATGAGGAGTGAACAATTCCTTGGTCGGTCGCTCTTGTGGTTGCCTTGCCGTCACCACATTTATGAGCTCATTTTGAAGGAGGTCTTTCATAAGTCCCTGGGGCCAACAAGTGGTCCTGAAATCCTGTTGTTTCGACGATTTCAGCAGCGTTGGGACTTTATAACAAAAATTGTTCAAAACCATGATCGATGAAGAAGAGCCAGCCACTAGGCTTGGAAGATGAACGAATCAGGATGGTGAGTTATCTTCGTGGAGTCATTGAAAGTTCATGTCACCCGAGAGAAGATTATGAGGACTCCTCAAGCTGTCGCTCCTTTTCCTTGGAGGCTGGGGTGGAGCTGAGTTCTCCTTCAGGACTTCAGGAGCCCATCATCAAGCCAGGTGGATGGCGAAAGCTATCTATGTGCTGAAAATGGTTTTGTTCCGGGAGCAACTGGAACTCACCGACCGAGAGGTGAAGGGATTGCACGACGTGGCCCTTTTTACGTGTTTCATTTATGTCCGGTTCTGGCACGAGGCAGTGGTCAGTAGGTGGGCCCGAAAAATGACTAGACATGATTCAACTGTTGATTTCATATCCGAACAAGGACCTGGGCCAGGCTGCCTTGAGAGTTGCCAAAAGGCATCTATGGTATCTCTCGGAGACTTTAGTCGGCTTGGCTTTCCTTGGTAAACGGATATCGCCAAATGAGAAAGAAAAGATGTTCCAGGCCTTGAACAAACCTGCGTCGAGGAAGGAACTCAAACGACTCGAGTGGAAAAACCTGACTTTTGAAGGCAAGGATCTGAGCAACTTCGTCACTCAAAGGACGAAGACATTCTTCGACAACTTCGGCGTCGGGGATGTCGACAACGTAGAGGAGTACACCAAAAATGACGGCTTGAGAGAGTCAGTCAACGCGCTGAAAGTCATAAACGACACAGCAGAGAGGGGAATTGCATTAATCAAGCAATTCAATGAATCAGTCAAGGACGAGAAGCAAAAACAATTCTTGTTGCGGATTGTTGAACATCATCGAAAGGAGGTGCCGAAAAGAACCAAGGCGGGAACGTCCTTGTGCCAATTCAAAAATTGATTCGGATTTTCTGATTTTAATACTAGAATTTTTCATTTTCCGTGGTTCCAAGGGACAATTTTTTCGTAACTGAAGAAAATTGTTTATTATAAAAGGTTCAAATGTGCAACCCCTAAATATCACTTAATCGTTTTCAAAATTGGTGCACATCTTTTTACATGAAAAGGAATAAAAGCACAAGCAAAGTGAAAACATATTACCTTTGATATTTTCCTCTGTACGAGTGAAACATCCTAGGAGTCAATTAAAAATAGTGAACAATGGTATTAGACAACATATATAAAACACAATTTCGGGCACAATAAGCAGTTATACAATGAGATAACGAAAGTGCAAGCGTGAAGGGAAATACGAGGGTGGTGGGAGAATCACGAAGTATATATAATTAGTGGGTAGATAATAATGAATGGGACGATAAAGTTTCGGAAATAGACAATAGACAAAATTTAAACAGTCGAAAAAAATGAAAATCAAACAGTTAAAAGCGAATTTGAGTGAGAACAACAAGGGTATTATTCTATCTAAAATTAATAATAAAAGAACAATAAATGTATCAATTATTAATAATAATAATAATAATGGTAATAGTAATGTTTATGATAGTAATGGGAATAAAAGAAGAGTGATGGAAAAACTCGATAAAACTCGCAGGAATAAGGATGCCAGAGAAACTTAAACTGGATTATAAAGAGGTAAACTGGAGAAATATTGAAATCGTAACTACAAAACAAGGAAAAGGTAAGGTATTAAAAGGTTTTCCGAATTTTATTCTGGGTTTCAATTTTTTTGAAGGTTGGTTCTACCATACGTCGTGTTCTTCTTTAAATTCTATTCAGTTTGAGTTGACAGATACAATTTTTTTCGTGTTGAGTCTGCAGATATATAGAGTATATTCAATATACAATACAATGCGCCTCGATGGTGTAGTGGATGCGGCTCGGTGGTGTAGTGGTTAGCGTCGCTTGACTACGAATCCATCGGCCCCGGGTTCGAGACCCGCTGACGGCAGCAAAACCCATCTGTTCATCCTTTCACACAATAAAGAAAGTGGTTGGTAGATAAATGGGTACCCTGGGTGGCCTAGTGGTTAAGACGCTGGGCTGCTGGTGGGGCGTGGTTCGGATTCCACGTTAAGCTGTAGGTCTAAGGTGGACTGAAAAGCTTGACCTTCGTCAGAATGAACAATTCGGGCGGAAGCTAACCAAAGGTTATTATTCTAAACAAAATACAGACCTGTGTACGGACGGTTTGCGATTTCGGAACTTGTAGTTTTTTGGTCAAGTTTGTGTAGAGTAAACCAAAGGGAGTACGGGTGTGACTGTGATTGATACAAGTAAATTTGTGCTTCCTTGGAGAAGAAACACAAACTTGTGGTGCATCTTGCTCCTGAAGAATCATGCACCAGAACTGATAATAACCGGGGGTGTTTGTAATACAAACTAACGAAAATTGCAGTCAAATGAATACGGATACGGATGTCTTTTGGACGAGACTAACACCGAACATTGTTGCTTTCAGTGGTGATGAACCACGTACGAAAGCCTCGTTAGTAGCTTCACTCCCTATTTGCTTGGCGCTGCTGCTGTGAGCTGCTTGTACCCTAAAATGGGCTTATGAGTGGAATGGTGCCCTATATAAAAAGCTATTTAACTTTATATACTTCTACTTAAACTAGAATGCATCGATGATTATATATATATACAGGGTGTTCTAAAATTAGCGAGTAAACTTTTATATGTCTGTCGATCAGTAGTCGTTCGTTGTAAGCAACGTGTTCAAGTTGAAGGAAGACACTTTGAACATCTAAAATAGACAATTATTGTTGCTTTTCTTATTGTTGCTGTATTTGAAATAAAATTGTTAAATATCGCATAATTTTTGTTAAGATATTGCCTTCATATAAAAGTTTACTAGGTAATTTTAGAATACCCTGTGTGTTCTAGTTTGTGTATATATATATATATATATATATATATATATACGAATCCTGATGCATATTTAAGAACCGTAATAGCTGTAAGACTGCATATAAATGCAATTTTCCTTATTGCATTTTATTCTTGGAACGAAATTTTTAAAGCATTATTTTTTGTTTTTTTCACGAGTGGGCGGTTAACCTCCTTCGTAACAGCAACGGTCACGTGACGAGAGGACCTATAGCTTTACGTGGGATCCGAACCACGGGCAGGTACATCATCCTACTACAGTACTACCCAAACACAATGTCGCTTAACTTTGTTAATCTACGGAAACTGGTGCTGCGACATGGCTACGATGTAGCGCAGCATTATTTTACGATAAAGTGATCATTACGTCGCTGAGGAGTTAAAAAGAATCGAATTTGTAAATGAAAAGGATTGTTTTGCTACAGTGTACGATTATACTCAATTTAGATTGTCTTCATCTCAAAAACTACCCATTTTCATTGGATTGAAACTATGGAATGACTTAAATGCCGATATAAAAAATATTGCGAATGTAAATTTGTTTAAAACCAAGTTGAAATCCGATTAATAATGGATACTAACAAAAATCTTGGATTAATGTCCACTAATAATGTTTACTATTGTCCATTAATATTGTTTAAGATTGAAATACAGGTTTTAACTATTAATAATACTTATTTACTTATTTATTTATTTATTATTATTAATTTATAACAGCTAGCTGCTTATTTTTAATAAGAGCCCAGTAAAGCGTAAAGCTTAAGGGCCAAATTAAATAAAAAAAAAATAAATAGTCGAGCTTCACAATTATTCATGTCATTGTAGTGTAAAAAGACTACCGTATTTATTTCATTATTAATAAAGGTTATTCAATTCAATTCAAAATTCAATTCAATATTTTATGTGCTTAATATTTACCTATTTGACCAAAACGTGCGTTCTAATTCCGTAGACTCGTCGTTCACTCTATCTGATATACGTAAATCTACAATATATACAAAATGTTGGCAATTGTCTGTAATCTCTTCGGGGTGTTGTGTTAATACCAGCGTTTGGATTCTATTAGTTTTACAATGTGCTTTTAATCACATACTAAATCTCGCTCGAGTTACTTATTAAGTCATTAAAATGAACGAATGGTTTTTTCTTTACGTCCCATTTCACTATTTTATTGCAGTAAAATAATTCTTGTCGTACTTGAAAGTGAACATTGCAAACATGAAGTGAATGTGTTTTTTTGGAAATACACTTTACACTTCACCAATTTTGGTTTTAGCGCTTCTGTTGTTGAAGTTATCGGCGCTTTTAAAATACTTATTATTATTTTAAATGCTTTTGGTTATTATTGTTATTCAAACCTACATATTTTGGAGCTATTGAAGAATAGGGACCCCAGCCTTCTTTAGTTAGCTTTATAAGGCTAACTAACGAAAATAGTATGACCTAACCAATCGTCAAGGGCGTACAGTTAACCTAACGATTGGTTAGGTTAGCTCGTGATATTTTCGTTAGTTAGCCTTATAAGCCTAACTAAAGAAGGCTGGGGTCCCTATTCTTCAATAACTCCCATATTTTAATGACATTATATTACACACATTATGGATCACCTGAAGATCAGGGTCCCCAGCCTCAATTACTAAATGATATCTTTGTTAAAACTAACAAAAATATCACGACTTAACCTAACAATCGTCAAGGGCGTACAGTTGACCTAACCGGACATTCAATTTAATTTATTATTATATTTGGTACTGTAAAGCAAAAAACAAGAATAAATGGGGGCCCTGATCTTCAGGTGACCCACATTTTTTATTCCTTTTCCAAAAGCTGAATTATATAATTATATATACATGTAGAAACATTATAGAAAAGCTGCATTTTGGTAGGATTTATATTATTATTTCCATTTGGACATTACAGTCCAACTGGTACTAAAAAGAGTTAAAAAAAATATGAAAGGGTTCTTTAATGATTTGCGAGCTTCTACCATCAAATGTTCATTATTATCTTCATTATTTAGATACATTTTAATGGAAATCCTAATAAAAGATTTTAATAGAAATCTAAATACATTTTTAATAGAAACCCAAATGCAACATTTTTAATAGAAACCCAAATACAACATTTTTAATAGAAACCCAAATACAACATTTTTAATAGAAACCCAAATGCAACATTTTCAATAGAAACCCAAATGCACATTTTCAATAAAAACCCAAATGCAACATTTTCAATAGAAACCCAAATTCAACATTTTTAATAGAAACCCAAATGCAACATTTTTAATAGAAACCCAAATGCAACATTTTTAATAGAAACCCAAATACAACATTTTTAATAGAAACCCAAATACAACATTTTTAATAGAAACCCAAATACAACATTTTTAATAGAAACCCAAATACAACATTTTTAATAGAAACCCAAATGCAACATTTTTAATAGAAACCCAAATGCAACATTTTTAATAGAAACCCAAATGCAACATTTTCAATAGAAACCCAAATGCAACATTTTTAATAGAAACCCAAATGCAACATTTTTAATAGTGTGAAAATTGAATTAAAGTAACGTTATAATGTTATAATGTTTCAGACCAACAAAGACCCAAGAATCCACTCATGGCTGGTCTACCTAACTGTGTTCGTAATTGTGTATTGTGCATGTCCTCCGTGGTGGCGGAGGGGACCTACAATTTTACGTGGGTTCCGAACCACAAGGCACATAAAACATAAGAAATTTTTATAGTGGGCACACTAGGGGCCACGTCGGCCCATCGAGGCGGCTCCACTATGTAAAAACTGCCTGTACATTGGCAACAACCAATTTTTACAAAATTAAATAATTATCATTTTAAAACTAATTAATTATCAACTTAAAACTAAAGATAGAATCTCTGGATCCAGAGGATTAAGTCATAATAGATTACTCTCCACAAATGTGTTGCGCTCTATATCTATTTATAACCGACATGCAAATATATCAGATCCAAAGAATCCAGTCAATTTCATTACGGTATCCATCAATACCAGTACCTTGCCAACCAAAAATAAGTCACGGTCCATATCAATTACGGACCAAGTCACAATTTACAACCATATACATTACAATATATATACTCAGGAGGAAAAGTGTAGGTGTAGCTGCAAAGACTGTACAGTAATGTAGAAATGTGTGTGCACCCATTTTGGGTCTCCCATTTAAAGGTGTTTGTGGGGCAAGTGAAGATCATGAGTTTTTCAATACCTTACAGTACTATGGTGGGCACCGCTCGGCAGAGGAATCTCTTTAAATGGGGTGTGTAAGGACAGAATATCCCCTAACCCAAGATGCTACCTCCCTATATCCCACAACACTTGTAAAAACTATGTTTTCTTAAATTTGTTCTACATCTTGGCTTAAATAATTTCATACAATGACCTCTAGTCTGGTTACTGTGATCTTTAATGAAAAGAGAATCAAAATCTAACTTATCCACCTTTAATTTTACAACCTTAACCCTTTAAGCCCTGAATTTTTTGTAGGGTTAAGTTATGAATGCGTGTATTTGAAATGTTAGCAATTGGCATCTTCAGTCCTTAAAGGGTTAAACTATACCCAATCTATCAACATATGCGTCTAATCGATTTTTAAACATGTTTATAGACGTGCTACTAATTACTTCTACCGGCAAACTATTCCACCTATTTACTATTCTATGCCTAAAGAAGTTTTTGGCAACTGCTGTCTCGAACCTTCTACTTGTCAACTTACACCCGTTATTTCTAGTCCTATTATATTGAGATATTTCGAAAAAGCTATCTCTATCTACGTTATCGAACCCATTCATAATTTTGAAAACCTGGATTAGATCACCCCTTAGCCTCCTAGTCTCGAGTGTAGTCAATTTTAACTCTTTAAGCCTATCCTCGTACGACTTTGACCTAAGCGACGGAATCATCTTAGTTGCTCGTCTTTGAACTCTTTCGATTTTGTCTATATCTTTGCGCATATGCGGATTCCAAAATTGGATCGCGTACTCCAAATGGGGTCTAACTAATGATTTATAAAGAGGAACTATAATATCGCGCGATTTGTACTCAAAATTCCGAGCTATAAAACCTAACACTTTGTTCGCTTTATTGACCGCTGCTGTACTTTTTTCGCTACTAACTTTTAAATCACCAGTGACTATAACTCCTAAATCTTTTTCCTGCTCTACGCTTATCAACTCTTTCCCTGACATACTATACGCAAAATTACCGTTACGCGAACCTATATGTAAAATTTTGCACTTATCGACGTTAAATCTCATTTGCCATGTGACTGACCAATCAACGATTTTATTCAGATCATTCTGGATTTTACCTCTATCTTCGTCATTAATCGCCCTACCACCCAGCTTCGTGTCATCCGCAAACTTTGAAACTGTACTGACTAGGCCGACATCTAAATCGTTAATATATATAAGAAAAAGCAAGGGGCCCAATACAGAACCCTGAGGAACGCCACTCGCTACATTAGCCCAACACGACTCCGCTCCATCAACGACCACCCTCTGTTTCCTACCTCGCAACCACTCTTCTATCCAATTTATTACTACACCCCTGATTCCATGAGCCTTAGTTTTCTCAATGAGTCTTTTGTGCGGTACGGTGTCAAACGCTTTTTGAAAATCTAAATACACTACATCAACCGCCCGATGACTATCGTAAACGTCAACCACGCTTTGAAAAAATTCTAAAAGATTAGTTAAGCAAGATTTGTTTCGCCTAAAACCGTGCTGCGTATTTCTAACTAAGTTATGCAATTCTAAGTGTTCGACTATACGATCCCTAATTATTGATTCCAGTAGCTTACCTACAACAGACGTTAAACTGATTGGCCTATAATTTCCCGCCGCACCTTTATCGCCTTTCTTAAAGATAGGTGTTACGTTTGCTAACTTGAAATTATCTGGTACGCACCCCTCAGAAATAGACGCATTAAAAATCTTTGTTAGCGGCACAACAATGCTATCTTTTAATTCTTTTAGTTGTATGGGATATATGGAATCCGGCCCCGGTGATTTACGCGTTTTCATTTTATCAATATAGCGCATTACCTCCCCTTCACTAACCACAATATTATCCAAAATATTACCATTATCAAAAGGTATTATGTCTATGACCGTAGGGATATTCGTTACATCTTCTATAGTAAAAACTGACGTAAAGAATTCGTTTAGCAAGGTAGCCATTTCCTTGTTTTCAGAAACTAGATCTCCGTTAACATTTTTCAACGGCCCCAAGACACTTTTTACTGGATTTCTATTGTTGACGTATTGAAAGAATCGCTTGGGGTTTTCTTTACCGTCACGAGCTATGGAGATTTCAAATTCGCGCTTGGACTTTTTTTACACTTTTCGCTTCACGCCTTAGAGATATGTAGTTGTTTCGTAACCACAAATTGTCTTTATCGCACTTATGTAGCCTATAAGCCCTATCTCTACTCTTTATAATGTCTCCTACTCTAGAAGTAAACCACAAGGGCTTGTTGTTTACTTTCGCACGCTTAATTTTGTACGGTACACATTCCTCATTTATAGTCCTAAATACTGTTTCAAACGATTCCCACATTAGTTTTGCGTTGGAGTTCCCCATTACGTTTTCCCAATTGACGTGTGACAATTTATTTCGAAATTTACAAAAGTCTGCGTGCTGGAAGTTAGGAATTTTAGTCGAGTTAGCTGGTTTCGAGTGACTTACTGAGAGGACAAACTCTACCATATTGTGATCGCTATTGCTTAACGGTTCTATTACTTGAAGATCAGTAATTAGCCTATCATCCGTAGTTATTACTAAATCTAAAATACTGTCCAACCTCGTAGGTTCCCCAACCTTTTGAATAAGAAAGCTATCCTCGAGAAAATTAACTAAACGATTACCTTCCGCGTCTCCCTGCATTGTATCGTAATTCACGTTGGCGCAATTAAAGTCACCCATAACTAAAGCCTGCTCACTACCTATTATTCTCTTTAGTTCACGATATAACGCTTCGTCCGTATCAGCTGTTTGATTAGGGGGCCTATATATAACCGCAACAACAAGTTTGAAATCGTTCAATTTAAGTTCTGCTATAGTCGAATCTATCGGTTCTGGAATTGTGTGCTTTACTTCTATAACGTTCGCAATATTATCTTTGATATACAACATAACACCGCCTCCTCGCCTACCTATTCTGTTTTTAACAAAAAGTCTATAACCTTAATTTGATACTCCCCTACAAAGTCACGTGTTTCAGTGCTAAGCCACGATTCATTTATCGCAATTAAATCATAGTCTTTACAAGCAATTAAAGAAAAAAATTCGTTTATTTTATTTCGTAAGCTACGAGCATTTAAGGATAGAACCTTCAAATTGTTTGTAATTGCGACACCTTCGCGAGCGCAGGGAAATTTGTGGAATTTACGCTGGGACCGTTCGAGTTACGGCAGCCTGAAAAGAAGAGACAGTATTATGAAATAGTCTTCCTAAACGCGCAGCTCCAACGTCATTAAGATGAAGTCCATCTCCGAGGAACAAGTCCCTCCTGCCATAGAAACTGTTCCAAAATTCGCAAAATGCACTCCTTCCTGTTGGCAAAGAGACTTTAGGTTATTGTTAATATAGGTCGCCTTGCTGTAGAAATCGTTACGTTGGATAATTCGAGGAAGTATACCTGTTAAAACAATCTTATTAGTTTTTCCTTTAATCGCTCTAGTAAGTCCCTGTACCTAGCCAGCAGTTCTTCCGATCTAGAATTTAAAACGTTATTAGTACCGACATGAATAACATACGTTGTGTCCTCGGCGGTACCGTCTGTAAAATGGTCAACACTATTAGTTATATCCTCCACCCTTGCACCAGGGTAGCAGTAACGGCGCCTACGACGAGGGTTTCTCCCACAGAATTCCTCGAGCTGCCCTCGAACAATGGAATCGCCAACGAGTCGTATTTCCGGTTCATCAGCATCTTCGAAACCTAAAACAGAAAACTTATTGTTGTTATTACTGGTAGACAAGTCTTAGGTTTTCTCAATGGTGCTCCATTACGCACTCGAACGAAGGGTTGGGAACTAGGGAGAGAGAGGGCTATTAGTACTATTTATATTATTAGTAGAAACTGAGGCAGGAGGGGTCGTAACTGGAGTCTCAAGGGATTCTAATTTTGCCGTCAGGAGCATCACGTTTACTTCAAGCCTCACTCTGGCCTCCATCTCACGTTCTAACTCGTTTCTCAGCACTTCCATGCTTGAGCACCACCTGCAAACTAACTGCTCATATTTTTAGCCATTGTGAACGCGTAAGCGGCAAATTTCCCTTCACAGCGACTGCAAGTACTTGACGGGGGTGCCATGCTTTTAATTAGTTAAATAACAAACAAAACAAAAAACAAAAATAAAACGAGCGTTTGGAAATTAATAAATTACAACGTAGGTCTACCGCGTGCTTATTGTGCCGTCACCTGCCCAAACCCGCAAAAATGTTCTTGAAATGCAGAAACAGGTTCTTGTCACACAAATTTATACTAAATGAATATACAGTATAATTGAGCTACCGACGAAAGATCTGTAAAAGAAAGAGTATTTAATAATACTTATTTGATCGCGATTCAACCCACTTTTTTCCTTTTTTTCCCACGGTGTGTGAACAGAGTCTTTAAATATTGATGGTAATTTTTTCTGTAAAAAGCTTTACGTATTACTTATTAATTGGTCCACTTTACCGATGTTATAACGTTAGTGAAAGTCAGTTTATAAATGAATTAATAATTGGACCATCACTTAAAATTACGAGTGTCGCTAATCTTTAAAATTTAATTAAATTTTGAATTAGTAATGAACTAAATTTTAGTGTTTTCGCCTTTTTCCTTATGTTTTTCCATCCGTGAAATTTCCTTCGTTGAATGTGATTACGTATTTAAGATGATTCCATTAATATTAACAGGTAAATGAAAAAATTGGAAGCATTAGTTTCCACTTTCAGACAAATTTAACATGAATGGCATATCTAGTTTCTCTCTCTCTCCATATATATATATATATATATATATATATATATATAATATATAATTATATATATAGCAGGAAGGCCTTAGATTAAATAGTTCAATTCTCATGCTAAAACTATTCCTACATGAAATTATTTTATAGACCCCCTGAGAAGGGAATCAAAGGATGCTTACGATGTATAGTAACTCCTTGGTCGTCCGAGAATAGGACCAGCTTACATTAATATGAGTAGAAGTAGGGCTCACTATAAAGTAGCCATAAGACGATATAAACAGAAAGAAGACTCCATTCGAGCATCAAAAGCCTGTGAAGCTAACTTAAATAATAATAATAATAATAATAAAAGATTTTGGAAATTTGTGAAGAAAGAAACGGGTGCTAAGAATGCCATCCTATCAACAATTGATGAAGTGTCTGGGGAGGTAGAATATTTAAGTTATGGAGAAGTAAGTACACAGACACCCTTAACAGCGTGGAGAGAGTTGATCTTAATGTAGTCTGCAATGAAACGATATTAGGAGGGGTCATTGAAAATGCAGGGACTTCAGTGCCTGAAGTTAAGACTGATTAAAGAGATAAAGACAGGCGCCTGACCAGGGATAGATAACCTGTCGACTGAGCATTTAAAGTACATTAGTGATCAGTCTTCATATCTCATTACTGTTCTCAGCCATGCTTGCTCATAGTTATATTCCTGCGGAGTTTATGAGGGTTTATATTACATCCCTTGTCAAAAATAAATATAGGGACATTATATCCAGTAGTAACTATAGGCCTATTGCTGTTGCCTCCTCCTCCTCCTCGAAATTACCTGAGAAACTTTTGCTACGCCGACTAAATGATTATTTATACACGTCTCCTAATCAGCTTGGTTTTAAAAGGTCTCATTCAACTGACCTGTGTAATTGTTTTGTAGGAGACTGGTATTTAAATATACTGTCAGTAATTCAACTATTTATATTGTTTTTATGGATATAAGCAAAGCATATGATAAAGTGAACGACAATATTCTATTTTAAAATTTTTTTTTGTTTAATTTATTGAAATTTTGTGCACACACCAAACTTTTTTCTTAGATGGGGTAATGTACTGTCCGAATGTTTTGGTTCCTCATGCGGAGAGTTAGACAAGGTCCTTACTCTCGCCTTTGCTATTAATATATATTATATATATATATATATATATATATTTATATATATATATATATATATATATATATATATATATATATATACACAGAAAGATTAATTGCTTCTCTTAATGAGACAAGAGTGGGGATGTTGTCTAGATGACATGAGGATAAATAACTTGGTTTATGCCGATGATATGGTGTTAATAAATCCTTCGGTTAACCCTAGATAGGTAATCATCAGAAGTTTCACTGAAGGTAATCTGGAAGCGTGGGGTTTTATACCCCAGATTAGAGTTAAAGGTCCGGATCATCTTATAAAAACTTGCGAATCATATTCACAGAAACATGACATTAATTTTAATGTTAGTAAAACTAAGGTTATGCAATTCCATCCTAAAAGCTCAAACCAAACAGCTAATATTATTTTCAAAATGAGGGACGCACCAACAGAGCAGGTACAGAAATTTAAGTATCTGGGTCAAATTATCACCAGTTCCTTGAGTGATGATTTTTATCCATAAGGAAACAATGTCGAAGTTACTGTGGTAAGGCAAACATGATTATAAAGAACTTCAAATTCTGTACAAACCGAGCTAAAAACTCTTTTTCGTTCTTTCTGCGTTAATATTTATGGGTAGCAACTCTGGGTTAATTATAAAAAAAGGCTCCTGCAGAACTCTGTTTGCTTTACAACAGATCCTATAGACTGCTGCATAAGTTACCTCCAAGATGCTCAGCCCCTCAAATGTTCGCTTACTGCAACGTTCCCAGCTTCCCTGAGGTAACAAGACGCGCCCATTACAGTCTAATGCGAAGAATTAAAAACTCAGACAATCCAACTGTACAAGCTTATTCATCAGTCCTGCCTTGTCTTCTCGACTGTGGACCTCTTGGTTTGAAAATGTTTGTCTATAGCTCCACTTAACTCCAACATTAGCCATTCCATTACACGTACTTTTTATTTTTATTTGTACGACCTTGTGAATGATGTTATTACTATTTTTATTATTTCTAGTTTCATTACCTGTATTATTGTTATTTCGTTATTACTGTAGTCCTTTTATGTTTTTTAAATGTATTGTTTAATTACGTTTAACGTTGATTACCTTGATGAATAATGTATCTTTTTTATAGGATCCTTCTCTTGCCAATAAACATTATTATTAGCATTATCATTATCATCGTTACCATATATATATATATATATATATATATATATATATATATATATATATAATATTATATATATATATATATATATATATATATATATATTTGTGGATGTACCAAATACTAAAATCCACCGAATACCAAATATTAGTTTTATTTGGGTTATTAGGCATTACTATAAAAAATTTAAACCCTTATCAGTTTGACAGTACACAGAATTAATAGTAAATATGAGCAAAAGCAGCATGTTTTACTGTTTTAGCCACCATCTACAAGGTTCCCATACTCATGAAAACATTGCAACTGCATTGACTTTTATATTGTGAGAATAGTCAATAGAGCGATCGTGTGCATGCAATTGTGCACGACAATGGCCGTAATATTATTAAAGCTGTTCACGTTCTGAACATGATTTCTGTTGCTTGTGCGAATCATACTTTAGCACTTGCAGCTAATGAAATCCTTCTTAGCCAGAAGTCTGTTTCAGATATATGTGCAATTGCGCGCCGAATCTGTTTGTATTTTAATCATTCATCTCTCGCCTGTGACTGACTTAAAGAAATCCAGATTTACCCGAAAACAAACTTGCGAGAGGTGTTATCATCCGATGGAACTCTGCACTGTATATGCTACAACGACTTTTTCAACAAAAAACTACAGTTGTTGCATACGCCTCGGACTATGACATACCAACCCTCAGTAACCATCAGTGGACTTTAATTCAGCGTGTTGTAAAGCTCCTTAGCCCATGTGAAAAATCAACGAATGACTTTTCCTTTGATTCTTCTTATCATTGCATGGTGTCTTCTGGCGTAACGGGTCTCGTGATATTTTTGCCTAACACAACTGATGATGCAGGTATTCATACTATGAAAAACGATTTAATAGAAAATTTACAGAATTGCTTCAAGTGCAAGACATACATTACTTACATGATTGCTCAGGTTTTAGATCCTCTTTTCATATTTGCTTGCATTACTGTGCCTGAGTTTGTAAAAAGTGATAATCACTATGTCTGTATCACCTAATGCTTGTCCTACACGTAATATACTGTAAATTATGGCGATGTAGCAACTGCTTTTGTTTCACGAGAAGATCAAGAACCTTTAAAAAAGAAGCCGAAGGTCGACTTACGGAGCTACTTCGATGAGGTTGTTGCTACATCTTCACAATCAGATATGCCTCCACCTATCAAAATTACCCAGCAGTGTTGTCCAAATGAATTAAGCATCTATTCAAAGGAACCACGAGTTAGTCGCGACACGAACCCTCTTGATTGGTGGCGCCATAATGGCAAAAGATTCCTGAAACTGTTAGTACTTGCTCTCAAATGTTTCACCAGGCCACCCACAAGCTCTTAACCTTTTTAGCGTAGTAATGTTTTCAGTTAGAAAACCGAAATCAAAAAGTGTTTTTAAAGAGATATTTTTCTTGCAGCCATCTGCAATAAATACAATATGTATAAATACAGAATTTAGTTGTTTAAGTTATTTGAACTATTTAAAAATATTAAAGATTTAAATGAACTATTTTTTACTGTAATCGTGTAGTTCAACGTCACAAATTCAGTTTTTTATTGTAGAGCTCGTTTCAAATATGGCAGGTTAGGTTAGGTTAGGTTTGTTTGGTTTGGTTTACTTTTAGGTTGTGTTTAATGTCACATTTTTTTTTGTTTTTAGTTTTAATTTTATTTATTTTTTTATTGTTTTTTATTTTAAGTTAAGTCGTTGCGTAGATATACGTAACATCCACCTCTGACGTACTGCCACGTTTAAATTGACATCTACAATAAAACTAAAACAAAATTAACTTGCGAGGTTTAAAAAAACCTGAAAGTACACCTAACCTAACTTAACCTAGACTGTAGTTTAAATAAAATCAGTTTTATTTTTATTTCAATAATTTATGACATCAAACTACAAGATTGCCTTTTTGCCTTAGAAACCTGAATAAAAATGTTGAAAAGAGCCATGTAAAAAAAAAAAAATAAAATAACTGGACTTAATTTTGGAGACTGAAAGCTACTACTTGGATCTACTACTCAAAGTACGAGAAGAGGAAGAAAGGTAGATAACTCGCTCTTTTGCTTATTTAAGAGTCTAAAAGGTGTAAAGTGGATGTCGGTATCACATTTATTTGAAGTTATCTGAGAGAGGAATCGACTCGAAAATACCTGAGTGTTTATTTCAAATCAACTTCAGAGGAAGTTCTCCAGTTCAAATTTTTAAAAGGATAATATACGTCAGTATATGGAAGTAGGAGAGGATAGGATTGGATTGCATACGAAAATTTCCAACTGGAGAGCCGGTAATTTGTTTTTAATTTAACTTTTAACTCTTTCACTGTAGAATTTCCAGAAGGACGGGACGAATAACTTAATTTGCGGAGTAAATATCACAATTAGCAATTTAAATTTAAACGCCAGTGAGAGTAAGCTACAGCTATAGCTTTATTATTGTTTAGTCTTCCTAATGTGCGTCCCACATGTTATGAAACACCCTGTGTGTGTGTATATATATATATATATATAATATATAATTAATTTCTATATCCAGATCCTCATTTATTTCTATACTGTTACTGTATACAGAGTAACGGTATAGAAATAAGATTTTAAAAGTATATACCGAATACCATACCCATATTTCTATACCCATATTTCTATACCTATTTATATACGGGTATAGAAATATCTTTCTTACTCTCTTCTATACTCGTAAAACGTATAAACGTATATTTAATTTTTTTTTGTGAAGAAAAAAAGTAATGTGACGTAAATAAACTCGGGTACACCTTTGAACCTTGCCATCTTGTATCAATCAGATGGAAGTTGTGGCTGATTAGTGTAAGTTAAGTTGTGAACTTGTTACTTCGGCTTTTGCCCACACAGTTTGGTACTGAATTTCAGTATCTACTTTGTAAAAGAGGCGTTGGGGGATGGTGTAGTGTGGGGAACAGTGATTATTTTTTATGCAAATATAGGTTCGGCCAATAGACTATACTATGTCAACATACGGCATTAATGGCCTTAGAACTTTTTGAGTGCTTTACGAAAATACTATTTTAGCTTGCTATTGTAAGCCAGTGACCAGACATTATTATAGAAACTTTTTAATATTTAAACAATTCAGATGTTCCTAATCTTATGAATAATGCAAACTTTGGAGGTAATCAGCGAACTGTAATTTTAGCAAGATGCGCAGCTCATGCATCTCAATTAGATTTCCTAAAGATGCAAATCAATGTAATATAATTGCATTTGTCAAACTTATGGCAAAAACATTTGCAGCGAAATGCAAAATTAATTTTAAAAACAAGGTGATTAAAGGTAGCCTCTCAAAACTAACTCTCGTTGGGGTCTGTATATTTAATGATAAACTCTGTATCGCCACTAAAATCAACTGTACACGAATTAACTGAGGCTGGTGCGAGCGTATGAAAGTAAATGGGATTCAGGGCCAGCGGACGAAGCAACTAAAGAAAAGTGACTCGCTGGGAAGGAAGACAGACGTTGTTCGTTTATAATCAATATCTAACTTTCACTTAGAAACCAATGGAACATATCATATAAATTCAGAAATTAGAGCTTAATATGCTCTAGCCACGTTCTTGAACGTCGAAACAATTACAAAATTAAAAAAGTGCCTTAAAATTGTAGTAGGATTTACATCTCGGTTGTGGTTCCTTAAACATCTTATAGACATTTTGTAAACTTTTGTTATGAACGGTTAGTAAAGGTATACCTTTGTTAGCTAGGATATCGCTGTGTAAACTAATACTTTACATCTGATGCATTACATTTTAATTAATGAAATCATTTGAAATAAATTATATTCGATGAACGAGAGAACTAGTTTGAGCAACATTATACGAGGGCCACTCGATATATTTTGCCCCACCTTTTTTTTTCTTTCAAAGTTTCCTTGTAAGTTCCAGAAATTTTGTACACAAGTAGTTACATACCTTTTTTACAAGTTTTTATTTTTCACATAAGTCTCCATCCTTTTCTACGGCTTTCCTCCACCTCGAAACAACGGCCTTTATTCTTTGCTGGTAAAAATCCGCTGGGTTCCGCTGGAGCCACCTCTTAACCTCCTCAACAACCTTATCATCACTCTGAAACTTTCTTCCACGAATAACATCCTTCATTGGCCCAAACAAATGGAAGTCTGAAGGTGCCAGATCCGGCCTGTATGGAGGGTGGGGTAACACAGTCAAGCGCATTTTCGTGATGGCCTCTCTTGTTTGCAAAGTGTTGTGTGGTCTTGCGTTATCGTGCAAAAGGACGACGTCTTCCAGTTTTTCTCCCGGTCGAACTCGCTTTATACGTTTCTGGAGTCTCTGTAGGGTAGCAATATATGCCTCTGAGTTGATTGTTTGTCCTTTCTTCATAATGTTCACCAGAATTACCCCTTTCATGTCCCAGAAGATGGTGGCCATAACCCTTCCTGCAGAGGGATCCATTTTGAACTTTTCTTGCGTGGGTAGTCTACGTGATACCACTCCATGGATTAGCGTTTTGTTTCAGGTTCAAAGTGGTGTACCCAAGTCTCATCCCCAGTCACAATTCGTGAAAGGAAGTCATTCCCTTCTGTCTCGTATCGAACCAACGACTCGGAAACAATTTCTTTTCTTTGGGCTTTGTGATCTTCAGTCAGTTCGCGAGGAACAAACCGTGAACACACTTTTGAGTATCCCAGTTGCTGAATTATCGTATTCACACTTCCTTCACTAATTCCTAACTCAAGCGATAGCTCCTTGTATGTGACGCGCCGATTTGATCGAATGATACTATTAGCACGTTGCACAGTGTGAACTGTCATAGCCGATGCCGGGCGACCGCTGCGTAGCTCATCATCGAGGCTGGCTCTCCCTCTCTCCGATGATCCCACACGTTTTGACCAGCGTCCAAATGTGCTTCGATCAACATCAGCATCTCTAAACGTTTTGTAGACGTTTGTGAATATTTCCAACTGTTTCCTTCTCTGCAGTTAAGAACTCGATAACAACTCTGTTTACTTCGCACATCACTGTCAGACACCATTTTCGAAACTACGTTAACCATCGGTTTTGTACAAGGGCGTTTAAAAGCGGTTTTATACAAGGAGGGGAGGTTCAAACTGGAAAAATCCGGTTATGTGAATCGCAGAAAGTTCAAACTTACGGCCCAAAAGACATTTGAGTCCCATGGCCTATTATTTAGCTAAGAAATAAGGGTGGGGCAAAATATATTGAGTGCCCCTAGTAAATTCATAATGAGATCGTAAAAATTAGGAAATTATTAAAACTTTTATTTATTTCAGTATTTAAATTTCAGAATAACCGCAAATAGATTCCCTCGTTGGGGTCAAATTCGAGAAAGTAATGGCTGAATTTGCTGACTATGAAGAAAAGGTTAGCAAAGTTGCCACAAGTTGAAATATTGGTCAGCGGTGAAAGAAAAATGTCTCTTTCTGAGGCTCAATTATTGCCAGTTTAACAAGTTTGTAAAAAGACTTTTTCCAGGTTTTAACTATATATTGAACCCATAAAGAAACAAAATTAACAGAGAAACGATAAAAGATGCCTATTTTATTCGTTCGTATAGACAGAAATGAAATGTGAAAACTGAGCGATCGCAAGTTAATATAATAGTTTTAAAATGTTATACTCGGACGGAAGTTTCTTTAAAATTCTAATAAATAAATTCATATTTAACCCTTTCAGGACGACTGGTACAAATTGGTAGCGTTTCAAATACACGCATTCATAAATTCATAAATTAACCCTACAAAAAATTCCGGCCTTAAAGGGTTAAGCACGAATTTAATTTTCTGTTAAAAAGTGAAAAAGAGTTTTTTTTATTTTTAGATATAAATTTTAGATAATATTTGATATAGGGACAGTTTTCTTTAAATTTTTATCTTGTTTTCGAAACGGGTAAAAGCTAATATATATACATGGTGTTCAAAAAGAAAGGCAACCCATTGGCGAATGCATATATCATTGTAACCTAACTCTTTTCGTTCTGTTTCCGGTTGCGTTTCTTTTTGAACACCCTATATATTGTCACCCCAGTTTGTTGTCACCAATACGAAATAGCCTCCGGTAAATTATAATTAAGTAGGTTGACGAGATTGAATAGTCTGTTATTTATTATCTGGGGTCACCAGATAACAAACATGCCTGTTGAGGAAATGAATAGGCTGAGCTGATTTTCCTTTGGTACGTTTGTTACCTGGTGACCCCATATATTTAATAAACTATTCAATTATCTCGTCAACTTAATTATAAATTACCGAAGCCAATCTCATATTGGTGACGACAAACTGGGATGACTACAGAGTGGTCACTATCAATTTGTAAAACCCAAGTTATTTTTTGCACTGACGCGCGCCCAAACTAATACCGTATTAAATACGCAAGTAATACAAATTTATGAAAGTTATTTTAAATCAAGTAAGTCACTGTCTGTTGCAGTCAGTTCGGGAAATTTGCTGTAAAACTGTTCAGTTCCACGTTCACTCTCGCGCAACCATTATTTAAAAAAAAAAAAAATCACTACAGAAAAAATGTCAAAAAAAAAAAAATTGCACAAATTTCACTGGAAGAACATGTTCGAGTGAATCCAGGTATCCACTCAGAAAAACGAACTCCAGACTCCTGAACCTCTTAAGAGAGAATCTCGTAATGGTAAGCGAATGCTTTATAAGGCCTCTCTTGACATTCGATACGAACTTAAGACAAGTATTGAAACTTAGAGCATAAAAAGGAAATACCTCTTAGTACTAATATATATATATATAATATATATATATATATATGCATTTCTGACTAATAAAAATCTTGTCAGAAATGCATTTTTTATTGGGGCGATGGGGGAAGGGCGAGTGTATAACTGTTAATAGCGTCCAACTCATAATTATTCCCTTCAGAATGATTCCATAAGTGGTAGTGTGATGTCGTGATCCAGTTATGCTTTTGATGCATCTTAATTAGGGTTTCATAGACGAATAAGGCTGAAAGTCTTTAAAAAAAAATTATTTTCTCAATTCATCATTATTAGTATTATTATTATTATTATTATTATAATTGGTGCTGGTTAAGTATGCGGTCTACCATCTGAGTTTTGACAGAATATTTTCGTTAAAACTAACGAAAATATCACGACTTAACCTAACCAATTATCAAGGGCGTACAGTTGATCTATTAGTAATAGTAAATACTATTCCAGAAACAAACAATGTTATAATTAATAATAGATCAACTGTACGCCCTTGATAATTGGTTAGGTTAAGTCGTGATATTTTCTTTAGTTTATATTCTGTCAAAACTCAGATGGTAGACCGCATACTTAACCAGCACCTTATAATTATTATAATACTGGAGAAATGTAAACAACTACAAAATCTTAATTAACTGTAAAAACGTTATACTTTATGAATCGCATTGAAAGTTTTAATTAACCGCGTTGAATATACTGTGTGTGTGTGTGTGTATATATATTATATATATATATACAGGGTGTAACAAAAGTTCGTTCTCATAAGGAAATGAGATGTAACAGAATTGAAAAAGAAAATAGTTTTAACTATACATTACAAACAACACAATCAACTTACCAATTAATTTAATACATGTTCAAAGTGCATTCCATGAAATCGTTGACATATTTCTACTCGTCTTTGTAATTCCATTCTGTTGTATCTTATTTCTCTATGAGAACGGGTTTTGTTACACCCTGTATATACAGGGTGTACACAAATTATCTTTACAACTTCTCTCAAATAAAAATATTAGGAAACGAGTTACACATACCGTTTTTGAGCTATCTGTGAGAGAAAGTAATAAAGTTTCACATAACCTCAAACACATTCAACATGGGCACCATTTGTCACATGTAAGACGTCCAAACGGTATTCTCTCTCTATCTATGTAAGCTGCAACGTTGAAATGTTGCACTGGAGTTGTGTACACGCAGTCTTTTACACAACCCCGTAGGAAAAAGTCACAGGGTGTTATGTCTGGTGATCTGGCCGGCCATGAGATAGCCCCCCCCCCCCCCCACCAACGGACAATGCACCGATTTGGGAAATGTATGTTAAGGGAATTTCGTACCAATTTCTTAATTTGTGTACACTCTGTACAATAATCTGACAACTACCACGTAAAACTTTCTTACTTTCGCTTACAAATGGCGCAAAAACGGTATGTGTACCTAGTTTCTAATATTTTTATTTGAGAGAGAAGTTGTAAAGATAATTTGTGTACACCCTGTATAATAAAATTATAATGGTATTAGTTAGACGTAAATGAAAGTAAACAGTAACAGTGTTTGTATGATGCACATTTTAATGTTTAAATGGAGATTAAGCTACATTTTGGGTCTATAATATTATAATGGCGCCATTGCCTTTTCACCAAAAAATCCTCTTTTTTTGCTTCATCATAGTTTAGCATATTTTGGGCATCCTTTACAGCAATTTTTCCAAATACTCTGGTGTCAGATTATTCCACTGTTGTAGATATTCCCAAAGTTGAGTGGAGTTAATTGGACTTCGAGATTTTACCCTTCTATCAAGTTCATCCCACATAGTCTCAATTGGGTTTAGATATAGGGATTGAGGAGGCCAATTCATTATTCTTAATGCTCAATCTTCACTTTTTCTGCTGAAATATCTTTGGTTACATAGTGCTGTATGTTTGGGGTCATTATCGTGCTGGAAGATGAAGTTATTCCCAATCAAACGATGACAGAAATGAATGGCATGATGCTGTAGCATACCATGATACCTATCTTTGTTGAGATTTCCTTCAATTTTCACAAGGTCCCCATCCACATCACGAGCAAAACAGCCCCATACCTTTACATTGCCACCTCCAATCTCCATGCTTGATTGTAAATACCATGCAGCTCTCTTTGAGCCTTTCTCCAGTTCTTCTTCTCACATAGTGTACTGTCTTCTACTGCCAGAATTTGTTTTTGCTATGTCCAAAGTACTTGTTTCAAGTGTTGTAACGTAAAGTTTTGATGTTCTTTTGTCCATTTCAATCGCTTTTTTTATTGCCATCCATCAGATAAGGTTTTCTAACAGTTACATGACCAATCAACCCTGCCTTTCTTAGTCGCCTATGGGCAGTTGAACATGAGACGCTATTTTTCGATGTTAAATTGTGTTCAGCGGCTAGTTGAGATGATGTCAGGAATCTATTTCTTTTGGACTTTTTAACCAATAATCTGTTTCTTTTGGACTTTCTAACCAATAATCTGTTTCTTTTGGACTTTCTAACCAATAATCTGTTTCTTTTGGACTTTCTAACCAATAATCTGTTTCTTTTGGACTTTCTAACCAATAATCTGTTTCTTTTGGACTTTCTAACCAATAATCTGTTTCTTTTGGACTTTCTAACCAATAATCTGTTTCTTTTGGACTTTCTAACCAATAATCTGTTTCTTTTGGACTTTCTAACCAATAATCTGTTTCCTTACTATCGTCTTTCTTTTTCTTCCACGGATCTTCTTCTTGTTTATTGAAACTGTTTCCTCTTGTCTTCTAATGGTTTTGAACACTCCATTCTAAGAGTCGTTATTTCAATGCGTTTCTTTATAGGAATTTCTTTCCTGGGGTCATTATTAATTTTTGAAAAAGAAAAGTTTTTGCTTCACAAATGCTGTGAATTTTTAGTGGGAAAACAAACTTCATGTTTAGTTTTTGGTGCTTAAACAATCTTAGACAACCAATCTGTGTAAAATGTTAAAAAAAAGAGGTTTTAATGCATAAGAATACCTAAGTAAATGCAACCAGCATCAAGAGAAGTAAAGTTCATAAATTTCATAACTGTAGGATTAAGTACAAACTACTAAAAGGAATGATGGATCACTGCAACTTCATACATATGTCTATTGCATTACCGTACGTAAAAATTGTATTTGATTTGCCAGCAAGGCTTTTAAGCTACAGCACATTTTCTTAGTAACAACATAATCTTGACCGTCAGTGTGTGTATACAGTACACACGAGTATAATTGTGTGTGTGTGTGTGTGTGTGTGTGTGTGTAGCGCGAGAATTGTGGAACAGTTTCCCAAATGAATTATAAAATCAGTCAATTGATGCTCATTCATCTTTTATCAAGTAATTAAAACTTACGTGATTTCGAACTTTTGAAATCACTCATTTCTTTATTAGTCATTATTTATTATTACTTGATGCTGCTCTCATTATTAAAACGCTCATTATCCTTCTAGTTATTTCTCCTATTACTCTTATTTTATATTCACATTGGTTCCATTATTCTTTTTATTCTGGTTCCATCATTCTTTTTATTCTGGTTCCATCATTTCTTTTTATTCTGGTTCCATCATTTCTTTTTATTCTGGTTCCATCATTTCTTTTTATTCTGGTTCCATCATTTCTTTTTATTCTGGTTCCATCATTCTTTTTATTCTGGTTCCATCATTCTTTTTATTCTGGTTCCATCATTCCTTTTATTCTGGTTCCATCATTCCTTTTATTCTGGTTCCATCATTCCTTTTATTCTGGTTCCATCATTCCTTTTATTCTGGTTCCATATTCCTTTTTATTCTGGTTCCATATTCCTTTTTATTCTGGTTCCATATTCTTTTTATTCTGGTTCCATCATTCCTTTTTATTCTGGTTCCATCATTCCTTTTTATTCTGGTTCCATCATTCCTTTTTATTCTGGTTCCATCATTCCTTTTTATTCTGGTTCCATCATTCCTTTTTATTCTGGTTCCATCATTCCTTTTTATTCTGGTTCCATCATTCCTTTTTATTCTGGTCCCATCATTCCTTTTTATTCTGGTCCCATCATTCCTTTTTATTCTGGTCCCATCATTCCTTTTTATTCTGGTCCCATCATTCCTTTTTATTCTGGTCCCATCATTCCTTTTTATTCTGGTTCCATCATTCCTTTTTATTCTGGTTCCATCATTCCTTTTTATTCTGGTTCCATCATTCCTTTTTATTCTGGTTTCATCATTCCTTTTATTCAGCTTCTGCATATACGAGTAAATATTTACAGTTCAATTTCTGCATGATTATTAATGTTTTGATAGTAGCCTATACTACATATATCGTACCGTTATAATTGTGTTATATAGACTTGAAACACAGGCTTACTATAATTATAACGTAACATCTAAAAAGAAACGACCTTCTCCTACCTTCTCTGTAGGAGGAGATTGTAGACACCAATCGACGAGGGAAGTACGTACTCACGTGGGGAAGGGGTACGTTAAGCAGGAGACAGGGAGTCCTGTTACTGTTCTACCTAGCTGATCTTTTTTTGTCTCATCTACCCTGTGAGTAGTCCAGCATGCTCTCAAACAGACGCTTCTCCCTCTATTCCTTACTACACACACACACACACACACACACATACAGGGCGTCCCAAAAAAATGTATACACACTTTAACAGCTGATAGCTCAATTGATGTTTCTTTCTTTCCAAGTTAAACCCATTAGAATTAATAATGGCAGTCAGACTAAGCTTTGAACAAAGGAAATTCATTCTAAAATGCTACTGGAAGTGTGAAAACGCAGTTGAAGTGCAAAGACAGTTTAGGAGGGAGTTTCAAACAGATCCACCAACGCGACTTACCATCACTCGAATTAGAGATAAGTTTGAAGCCGATGGAACTGTTCAGAATGTCCACAAGAAGCATTCCGGAAGACCACGGACATCGACAAGCCCCACAAAGCAAGAAAGAGTACTGGAAACGTATCACCAAAGTCCAAGAAAATCTGTGCGGCAAGCGAGTCGTGAGGTAGGAATTTCAGAATCGTCTGTCCAACGCATTTTGAAGCGCTGTCAATGGAAAAGTTACATTCCAAGATTAGTCCATGCTATTAATGAAGATGATGATGATCCGGACCGAAGAGTGGAGTATTGCGAGTGGTACTTGGCACGATGTGGATGTGGATTGGACGAAGGGGTTTCGTAGAATACCCTCCGCGTTCACCAGACCTCACACCACTAGACTTTTTTTTATGGGGATACTTAAAAGACAAAGTCTACGCTATAAAACCTGCAACAGTCGCTGAATTGAGAGCAGCCATTGAACGAGAATGCACACAAATACCAAACGAAATGTTTCGTGATGTTTGCGATTCCATTGCTTCGCGTTATCAGCAGTGCCTGGACCAGAACGGACGTCAGTTTGAAAACAGGCGTTGACAAAACAATTAAATAATGTCTGTAGATTCTATTACATTTTGAAAATGAAATGTATTTTAATAAACACTACTGCCTTTATAAGTATTTAAAGTGTGTGTACATTTGTTTGGGACGCCCTGTATATATATATATATATATAATATATATATATATAATATATATATATATATATTATATGCATCTTACACACTACACAATCTTTCCAAATTAAAAAAAAAAAAAAATCGTTTTTAAAAGCCTTGGAGACCTTGATTTCGGCCCTCTCCTTCTCCTTCTCCTATTGAAGGGGGAACATTTTTGTGGTCGTTTGCCCTTGGACCCCTCCTTCCTGCATATATATATATTATAGTATACAAAGACATCAATTGACAGAATGTTGTAATAACCCTTACAATAACAACTCTCAAAGTTTATGTATTGAAATGTAAACAAACAAAATTAGTTTAGAGGGAGCGAGGTTAAAGAGAGTAAGTAAGTTTACGTACTTGGGATCGACAGTGGCTGAGGACGGTGAGCTGGACACAGAAATAACACACAGAGTGCAATCTGGTTGGAAAAATTGGAAGAAAGTTTCAGGGGTGTTGTGTGACCGAAGAATAGGCGCAAGGGTTAAGGGAAAAGTGTATAAGACTGTGGTAAGACCGGCTATGATGTATGGGGCTGAGTCTTGGGCTCTAAAGAAAGATCATGAGAAAAGACTAGATGTAACGGAGATGAGAATGCTGAGATGGATGTGCGGAGTGACAAGGTTGGATAGAGTAAGGAATGAAAGGATAAGGGGCACAACAAAGGTTGGAGAAATCTCGAGGAAGATACAAGAAAGTAGACTGAAATGGTATGGACATGTGATGAGAGGGGACGAAGATTATGTGGGTAAGAGAACGATGAATATGGAGGTGCATGGCAGGAGAAAGAGAGGCAGACCGAAGCGAAGGTGGATGGAGAAGGTGAGGGACGATTTGAGGGAGAAGGGTTTGTCGGAGGAAGAAGCCCAGGACCGGGCTGTGTGGAGGAGGCTGGTCAGAAACGCCGACCCCGCATAGAGGCGGGAACGGGCGAAGAGAAAGAAGAAGATAAAAATTTCATAACTATAATTAAGTTGTTGATTTCAGCCTGTAAAGCATGTACGCTTTCTAAAGGCAATTAACGATTGTATTATGTTGAATTATGTTGAACATTCCGCTAGAATATTTAAGAACAATGCAGGAAGAAAATTAATTCCATAGACGTTTGTATGGGAAATTATCAAGTTAAAAGTTAAATTTCAGCTCGAATTTAAATTGAGAATGTATGAGAGTGGCCAACGGACACTGTGCCGAACGAGTAGGTGCCCTATACGCGGTTTCAAGACCAACGGGAGACTGGAAAGTGGAAACTGGTCTTGTTTTTCTGCTAGTGTTCCTTGAGTCACGTGCTACAGCCCGTAGGAAACTTCTCTGACCCACGTGGTGTAGATCGCGGGAAACGCTTTTGCCACAGAGGAATGGATTTCTTGGAACATTTATTTCATCCACGGCGACAACCGCTAGAAGTATCGTTCCCCCAGCGAGCAAGCCGCAAGTGAAATCTTGCCGACTGGGAGGGAAACTTATTCTGACACTCCGTGTAAGGTGGGTTTAACGAGCCAGCCGTCGTTACTTGGTGAAATTGACAGTGTAGGGGCTGTTGGGAGTTGGGGTTGGCGGATGAAGGGGGATCGTGAAGGTGAGGCTGATTCGTCGTCTTTGGTGTACGCCGGTTTAAAAAGGTCCTTGCGTCCAGCGCGACTTAGGTTGAAGGTCTTGTTACCGCGGTGCAATACGAGAAAGGGTCCATCGTACGTCTGCTGTAGTGAGACTGAAATGACGCTGTGGTGCACGAGGACGTGCGCAGGTGCCTATATCGGTGGGGACGAAAGACCTTCAGTTCTTGGGCTGGCGGAGGGGGGGAGGACAACCGGACTTAATTCTCGCACGAAGGACACGCGTTATAGTCATCAAATATTAACGATCATTTCTCTTTCTGAAGATAAAATCGCAAAATGATAAAAATTACAGTATAAAAGGTTAGTGGACAAAAAAAGAAATTTCTAAGAGATACTTAAAACGGATAATAAAAAGTATTAGTAATCTTATATAACTTAATAATTCATAATTTAAACAGCTGTGAGTAAAGATATGGAATCGAAATTCTTAATATAGGATCTGGAAGCCAATGAAAAAGTTCTACAGATTCAGAACTTAAACTTTCTACGTCAATATTTGTTCTCTGTCTTGCATGAGGCGATGTAAATAATTCTCGCCCTCTAGTTACGTATGAAAAAATGCTGATACGAAGTTAGTTGAGAGAGAGAGAGACTGAGAGAGACTGAGACTGAGAGAGACTGAGACTGAGAGAGACTGAGACTGAGAGAGACTGAGACTGAGAGAGACTGAGACTGAGACTGAGAGAGACTGAGACTGAGAGAGACTGAGACTTCCGTCGTGGAATGCCTACAATGAAGGCAGAAGTTTTTGTAATTAATCATGGAAAGTAAATATATTTGCATTTTACTTACCTCAAAATTTTATGATACATAAATCACACGCATATTTCCCATCTGAGAAATGATGCCTATAAAACATTTTTATAATGATTAATTTTTTGAAGCAGGGTAGTTAGTAAGTACATTGTTTTTAAATGCACTACCCCAAAATTCAAGTAAATACGTTGTATGAGAGTGTAGTGCAGAAAGGTAAATATGTCTTCTTGTCTGAATAGCAAAATGTTTAGCACACCACTAGGCTGTTCCAGCAGTAATCACAATCTTGGCAATATTCTGAGAGTGAGAATCTCAGAGAGACTTTCATCAAATTGGCCTCTTCCCAGTTTATGCTCTTCCCATGCACTCTCATCCAGGGATTTTTTACTTTGGTGGTATGTTAGGTTAAAGCTATGTTGAGGTTAACGCTAGGCAGGGATAGGCTCGTGTCCTTCCACTTCGTCATTCTTAAACGAGGAAAGAGTTTTTAAAAATCTGGAATTCTCACTTTGAGCCTTGTTACTTTCAGCCCACGATTGACATAATCACAGTAAAAACGGGATGAAAGTAGTGTTTCCGCTGATATTAGAAAGTATATTTTAACTCTTAATGTGGGCACAAAACTTCAGATTTTTATAAAGACCATTCCATTTACGAAGAGGAGTTCTGCGAAACCGCTTTTAGAGAAATATACATCCAAACACTCATTCAATTATTTTAAACCCACAATTTTTGTCAAATTCCGATCCGTTTAATAATTAAAATTACTACTTTGGTAATTTTGAAGATAAGAATTTTTTGGTGGGGTTCTCCTTATTTTTAGAATTATCTAAGTGATGTAATAATATTTACATAATGGGTCGGACCTTATTTTTTAGCAGAAATTTTTGTAAAAAAAAAATAGCTTAATAATTTTTGGAGTGTAGATTGTAATAATAAATAATAGATTTATATAATAAAATAATAATAATAATGGCATATTTGAATATATTCCATTTTGAACTGCTTTCAAAACCTGAACGACTTATTATTTATTGAATTATTCACCAAGGAAAAAAAAATGTTAAAAATCTGTAAACAAAATCTATAATTAAAAGGAATGAAAATATTCCGCCATATAAAAAAAAAAAAAAAAAAATAGTCAGTTCTTGTTAATTTTAAAAAAGGAGTGTCTGGGGGAGGTCTTTACACGGGGGTTTATGGTAAACGAAGGGCATTTACTATTTAATCAGTTCTGTTTTATCTCAGTCCAAAAATGCTATTTGAATTTTCATTCGCTCGTATTTATTCTGCAATTCTTATTATCTTACGTTTCTGTATTTATTCGCTTTTCTAACGTTTCTTTTGAAGAGAATAGAATTGAAGCTTGTAAAAATAATGAAAGGTTTAACTTTTTTATACATTTTGTGCATCACCAACTTTCAATCGCGTTTTCAAAGAAGTTCATCTCCGAGTTTTAGAAGTTTTCATTATTGTGGAAAAGAAGTTTTAAGATGATTGAATGGATGGGTTTGCATCGTTCTTTGTAAAATTGGGTATGTATGGTGAAAGAAATTTGCATGGTTCTATGTGAATTGTTTGTGTGTCTGTGTATATATATATATATATATATATATATATATATATATATATATATATATATGTTTGTATACATTTTCATGGTTCAATGTGAAGCGGGTATACAGTGATGCTCATATGTATTCGTACAGATAAATATTTCAGCTATATTCGTCTTTATCTTTTGTACCATGCATAGAATAGTGAAGAAAAGTTTATCGTTTGTTTGCAAAATTTTAACAAATAAAAAAATTGGTTTAACTCTAACGTATAATGTAAAGCATCAAAGAATTTGAAAAAAATGAAAAAAATAAAACACAAATGTTTTTGTACATTTATTTACAGAATTATTTAATACTTGTGTGTGTGTGTGTGTGTGTGTGTGTGTGTGTGTGTGTGTGTCCACCTTGTGCTCGAAAAATTTAAAATTTTGAGCAGCAGTTGGCTATTTATTAAATAGAGACAGTTGGTTATCCTGAATTCTAGAATTTTTTCTGTGAATCTTCATAAAATACGGATGACTACAAGCCATTAGTAAGCAATGGGTTGTTGTGTAAAGAACTGTCTACAGATTTTCGGAGATATGTTATTGCTGCACCCGAGTTTGGGAAGAGTTATTGGAAGATAAGAGAAGAAATTTGAATTCCATTTACGACGGTTGTTGCCACGGTTGCTACTAAGACAGTTTTAGTGGATGGGTTAAAGGTTTTTTTGGATCAATGAAGGAAAGCCACCCTATCTGGGGGTGGCTTTTTTTCATTGATCCGTTTTTTTTATTTATATTTGATCACAAAAAACACAAATCAAATCAAATGTATATGTTGATGCATATATGCTCGTATATATGCTCTTATTTTATTTTAGTAGGTGGGTGAAATCTTTCTGTACGTGGGCAACTGCCCACCCAGATGGACACACACACACAAAGTACAAAATAATTTTGTAAGTTTTTGTACGAAAACTTTTTGATTGTTTGATGTTCTACATTATATGTTGAGTTAAATTTTTTTTATTTGCTCCATTTTTCCAAACGAGCGGTATAAACTTTTCATAACTATCCTCTACATGGTACAAATGAGAAGGAGAAATTGATATATTTATCTGTACGAATACTTATGAGTGCCACTGTATGTAGGTATAGAAACTGTCTATAATAATTAATCGTTTAGATTTCACGGATGAATTATTCATACAAAATTAGACTTCATTTATATTGAAGGGGGTATTATATACGGTACCCAGAAATTCAAGGTTTTAAGTATATATATATATATATATATATATATATATATATATATATATATATATAACGTAAAGAACGACGCTTTGTATAGGAGAATTATCCGCGCAAGATGAGAGCGAAAGAACGAAACAAATGAAAAAATGAGGTACCCACCCTGGAATCGAACCCGGGATCTTCCGATTGCCGGTCAGATATGATAACCACTACACCACAGGCCTCACCCAAACAAATGTCGTAATTCCTCTACATACGCGCAGAAACCAATGCCCCAAAGTGGCACCTCCGCATGCCGTAACATATATACATTATAACTGCAAACACGCAGTATAATTAACGTAAAGAACGACGCTTTGTATAGGAGAATTATCCGCGCAAGATGAGAGCGAAAGAACGAAACAAATGAAAAAAAATGAGGTACCCACCCGGGAATCGAACCCGGGATCTTCCGATTTGTTTCGTTCTTTCGCTCTCATCTTGCGCGGATAATTCTCCTATACAAAGCGTCGTTCTTTACGTTAATTATACTGCGTGTTTGCAGTTATAATGTATATATGTTACGGCATGCGGGAGGTGCCCCTTTGGGACATTGGTTTCTGCGCGTATGTAGAGGAATTACGACATTTGTTTGGGTGAGGCCTGTGGTGTAGTGGTTATCATATCTGACCGGCAATCGGAAGATCCCGGGTTCGATTCCCGGGTGGGTACCTAATTTTTTCATTTGTTTCGTTCTTTCGCTCTCATCTTGCGCGGATAATTCTCCTATACAAAGCGTCGTTCTTTACGTTAATTATACTGCGTGTTTGCAGTTATAATGTGTATATATATATATATATATACACAGGGTCGGCCGAAAGTCTGGATCCATAGGAAAATATTTATTTTAATACATAAATTACAACAAATGGTAAATACTTTAAATGAATATCAACTTTAACTCGTAAATGCGTATCCGTGATACTGTACAGTAGTTCGTACTCCAGTATAAATACTCAAATACTTTTTTTATTTCAGCCCAGAAATGGCTTCGAATCTAACAACAGAAGACCGGGTAGAACTTGTGCTCATGTACGCAAGACAGGGCGCTACACACAGAGAAGTTGCTACCGAATTCAATAGAAATCATCCTGATAAGCATCCAGTAACACATGCGACTGTTGGCAAGTTGTTTAAACGTTTCAAAGAAACAGGAAGTGTACATAATCGACGGCGTTCTGGTCGTCCAAAAACTGCAACTGATGAAAATACCTCTGCAATGGTATGTGAAACTTTAACGAATAGTCCAGTAAACTCAACAAGAAGATTATCAAATGAAACACGCATCTCGAGAACGTCAATTCGAAGAATTATTAAAAATCCTAAATTCCATCCCTAAGTGTCTCGATGTCAGAGGCCGCCAATTTGAGCATTTGTTATAATTTGTTGTTTATACTGGAGTACGAACCACTGTACAGTATCACGGATACGCATTTACGAGTTAAAGTTGATATTCATTTTAAGTATTTACCATTTGTTGTAATTTATGTATTAAAATAAATATTTTCCTATGGATCCAGACTTTCGGCCCACCCTGTATATATATATATATATATATAATATATATATATATATATATATATATATATATATGCATAAGTCGCAAAATAGTACCGACCCCTCCAACTTCTATGGGTAAAATGGCTATAAATCCAGTCGTACCGTCAAAGAGTCAAAGAACCTGTCTTGAAAGATGTTTCTTGAAATAAAATTGAAATCAGAGCCATTGAAAAGGGTATACAGAATTTAATTCTAAAATTGAAATAAATATCAAAATATATCGGGAGAAAAGGTCAAGTTGTTCGAATTCAAACCTTTTTTTCTTCATTATTTTAAGTATATAAATAGAATTAAATCCTTTTTTCTTTATTATTTTTATTATATAAATATCACATTTAAGTAAAGTGAAATTTATTACTTGCAAAATAAATTATAAATTGCAGAAACCTAACACAAACCTATGCATTTATCCTAAAGGGAAAATGATCTAAATGAACATTGGGATATTGGGATGAATCCTTTTCTCGTTTGAGAAGGACTTGAAGCGAAACGAAACCAACATATAACCTAACCAGTGGTTCTCAATGGGGATGATACCGTGTTAGAATGCTGGACAAATGGGAATGTGTGCCTGAAGGTTGGAAGAAAGCGATAATTATAATTGTTCCATTGTATACAATGAAAGGTGAAAGGGAGTGAATGTAAGAATTACAGAGGTATAAGTCTGTTGAGTGTAGTGAGGATGTGTATGGTAGGACAGTGATAGAAAAAGTTCATAGTATTACAGAATACTTGGTGAGTGATGAACAAGGAGGGTTTCGAGGTGGAAGAGACTATCCAGATCAAGTGTTTGCGGTAAGACAAGCGAGTGAGAAAGCATATGGAAGGGGTTGCAGCATATACTGTACATGGTTTATATACTATATGCCCTCTCAAGGCATTGGTTTCTGCCCTATGTAGGAGAATTGCGACTTCTGATTATCGTGGCTCCGTGGTGTAGTGGTTAGCACGTCTGACCGGCAATTGGAAGATCCTGGGTTCGATTCCCGGGCGGGTGCCTTATTTTTCATTTGTTCGTTATTTCTCTTCCACGTGTGCAGAACACTCCTCTATACTTACTTCGTTTCTATATATATATATATAATTTATTTATTTATGTATATACTGTATATGGTTCTTGAAAAAGCGTATGATAGAGCGAATAGAAAAGTAGTGTAGCAGGTCATGAGTATATATGGGGTTGACGGTAGACTCATGAATGTGGCGTAAAGTTTCTATGATGGAACCAGTGTGCGTGTGTGTGTAAATAAATAAAGAACCGAGTGATTGGTTTGATGTAAGTGTTGGTGTGCGTCAATGATATGTGATGTCTTCGTGGGTTGTTCAATCTGTTCATGGATGGGGTGATGAGAGAGGTGAAAGTGCCACTGTTAGAAAGAGGATTGAATCTGGTGCGTGATGGAAATAGGTGAGGCCTGTCGAGTCCACTGTATACGGATGATGCTGTGCTATTTGCCAAGAATGAGTGTAAATGTAAGAGGTTAAGAGTTTGGTGGCGGTGTGCGAGAGAAGACTGGTGAAAGTGAGTGTGGGTAAAAGCAAGTTATTGATTGTGGAAAGTGTGGGAAATTTTAACTGTCATGTGATGGTGAACGGTGAAACACTAGAAGTGGTAGTGTGTGTTAAGTTGGTTTCAACATGTTGAAATAATGGAAGATGGCAGTTGTCAAAAGAGTGTATAAGGGTGTTTTCGAATGTAGAAGGACGAGAACGAAGGAAGGCCGATAAGAATATGGATGGGCATGGTTAATAATTGCGTGAGTAAGCGTGGACTTGTTCTGAGTGATGCACGAGAAGTGGCTACAAGTTGGTTGGATTGGAAGAGGTTTGTTGTAATTATGCAAGTTCGGGACTGTCCCTTTTATTTTTAATAAGGCCTAGAATCGGCGTCACGCATGGTGTATGAAGCGCCGAAAGTGTGGAATTTTGCCGTGTAGGCGTGGGGGGGGAATTTTTATTTGTTGAACTTCATATTATTGTCTTCCGCTCACCTGAACAATACTGCAACGTCATTTTATAATTTTTCTATATGACCTTCATTTGATATTTCCTTGCATATCTCTGTGCCATACCTAAGATACGATACACCATCATTAGTATCTGCGTCGATGCCTGCAGTCATTATAATTATTTCCCTGTTGGATACACACACACACACACACACACACACACACACGAGTGTAAACCAATTTTCTCTTATTTCTTCATATATAACCTCGTACTCGTCAGTTTAATACTTTTGACGTGTTTTAAACTTGTAATGAGAAGAATTATATTCCGTTGATGGATTTAATTCATTTTTCAGATGTGAATAAATCCTTGATTGGCCTCCATATAAGCGCTAATTAAATGTCATATTCAGATTTAATTTCATTTCAAACCTTTTATGATTCTAAAATAGACATTTTTTTCTCTTCTTATGGTATATATATATTTCAACTGCAAACAACACACAGTAAAATTAACGTAAAGAACGACGCTTGTATAGAAGAACATTCCGCGCAAGATGAGGAGGGAGAACGAACAAATGAAAAAATGAGGTAACCACCCGGGAATCGAACCCGGGATCTTCCGATTGCCGGTCAGATATGATAACCACTACACCATGGGCCTCACTCGATCAGAAGTCGTAATTCTCCTACATACGCGCAGAAACCAAAGCCCCAAGGGGGCACCTCCCGCATGCCGCACATATATACATTTCAACTGCAAACAACACACAGTATAATTAACGTAAAGAACGACGCTTGTATAGAAGAACATTCCGCGCAAGATGAGGAGGGAGAACGACCAAATGAAAAAATATGTGCGGCATGCGGGAGGTGCCCCCTTGGGGCATTGGTTTCTGCGCGTATGTAGGAGAATTACGACTTCTGATCGAGTGAGGCCCATGGTGTAGTGGTTATCATATCTGACCTGCAATCGGAAGATCCCGGGTTCGATTCCCGGGTGGTTACCTCATTTTTTCATTTGTTCGTTCTCCCTCCTCATCTTGCGCGGAATGTTCTTCAATATATATATATATATATATATATATAGAGAGAGAGAGAGAGAGAGAGAGAGAGAGAATTTGAAAAGAGCGGAGCAAAAGGTTAAAATCTGCAATAAGATGGGCCAATTTTCTTTAGTATTGCTCAGTTCATTACATCATTTCTCTTTGTATCCCCTTGTTTGAGTCGTTTTATGGGTAGTTCGTTGAATCAGCGATGAGTGCCAGAAACTGGCAAAGCGCTCAGGCCAGCTAATGTGACCCATTGCTCTAACTCCTGTTACTATTTCCAGCGAAATCAGGAACCGAACCTCTGACCTCACTGTCTTTACCTCGTTTATTTGGAAACCGTGTTACCCATTGAGCTACGAGCTCTGGCATAGTTTGTTCTTATTATTGTTATCATTATTGTTATTATTACTTTTATTATTATCAATCACGCGTCATTCCTTAGTATTTTTTTGCTGTTCTGTCTGTTTATATCATTCCTTAATCCTTATTTATTTTAGAAGTTTATTGAACGAACAAACGTTGTTGTCAGAATAATAATTGAACTGTAATTGAACTGTAGCCTAATTTCGACATATAATGAATATATTTAGTTTAGCTGAATCATAGATAACCTCCCCTCCTCACTGTATATATATATACACACACACAGTGGTGGATCCAAGAGGGGGGGAGGTCATTGGGTGCCCGTGAACCCACAATCACCACTACCTTTTTTTTAGAGCAGGTAACAAGTGACCTCACATTAGATGCTAGGTGTGGAGGTGACCTGAAGTTGTCAGGAAGGAGTGTAATTTATATTTCAGTGAATAAATAATTCATTCACAACCTAAATCACAATTTATCATATATACTCGTGTAACCGGCGATCTCATGTGACCGTAATAAAACACGAATGCCTACACAAATTCATCTTTTTGTATTGTGAGCATTTGAATCTGTGTGAATTTGAATCTATTCTACACAGATGTATTTTAGGTTATATTCATAGACATATTCGGAATTGAAATCGGTATAGATTGGAATTTTGGATGTGTTAGACATATGTTCGATAAAGGCTGGATATGTGTTAGATACAACAACAACAACAACAACGATAATAAGGACAGCAATGAGACAAGTGATATACTCTATAATAAAGATTTGTTCCTGATATCTGCTTGTGTATTATTTCCCTTCAGTGACATATCTTTCTCGTTAATAATGAGGCTACACTTTGTCACAAGTCTTCGTGAATAAAAAGAATGACATTGCTGTAGTTCATGGCACTCTTCATAAAATAATGAAGACACGAGAACAAAATATTATACTTGAGTATAATTAATGATTTCTATAATAGTTAGAAACTAAGTTTGCCTATCTCACACAGTGTATTAAATGCCTGATAATTATAATAACTTTTTATGAACCTTAATAGCGTAACTCTTTTTTTTAAATTTCTGTAACTCGCTTGCTCTAGTAACAAAAATAAACAAATTATGTATTTGTGAAAAAAGATAGAGAGCTTGAAGTTTGAACTATATAGATGTGAGTAAATCTTGTTGGTGGATTATATTTCCGATATATGATTACCAACGGCAGCAGTGACCCCCCCCCCCCTGAAAAATTTCTGGATCCGCCCTTGATATATATATATTCCCTACATATGTATCACTGTCTGAATTAGAACGGAATATTGTTTTAAATACTTCATACCCTCAGTAAGTATTAACAGGTATGCTAATACCCATATCCTACGTCTGGGTACTGATGCATATTGTATTCCATTTCTTTCTCTTTCGGACTTTCAAAAAATTGGTATAAAAACTAGTGATGTAGCGGATGTCATTTTTTTCACATCCGCGGATGCGGATGCGGATGAGGATGTTTGATTTCAACATCCGCGGATGAGGATGCGGATGCGGATGTCTACATTTTCGTTATTTTTTAGGATATATTCGACATTTGTTGTGTTTAACGTATATAATAAGTTATTATATAGAGAGAGCTGTAGCTATAATGTAGTATAATTGATTAATTGTACAATAATTGCTGTACTTTTCTCTGAACATATAAAATAATATCAAGCATCTAACTAATATAGAAATCAATTAGTGAATTCGTCTGCAAATAAATTCGTTATATTTTGTTGAGTTTCAGCCACAATTAGAAACCATAATTGTGTTACCAGGATGCGGGACGTGAACCCAACTCAAATGCACCCCACCGACCTCTTTCCCCAACCTCCACCCTTATAGAAAGAGATCTTTAATTAGCTTGATAACTATTTATATTAAGTTTAAAGTTTTTAGGCATATTTATAAATGAGTAATTAAAATAAAGTAAACTAAGATGTTCATCGTTTAATGTTCAAACTTAATTATAGGAAGGTTATGCTTAAGGACATTAATTTTTCTGCCTTTTCTGCTGCCAGTCTGTTTCTCTTTTCATCATATATTAATCCAGCACTGCTAAATAATCTCTCGCTTGGTACGTTTGTTGGAGGACAGGCTAAATGTTTCCTTGCAAGTTTACTCAAGTATGGATAGATATTCTGCGTATTTTTCCACCAACTAATAGGATTGTCACATGCAGCCAGGCGTTTTTCTTGGTGATAGCTCTCGATCATTTTTACTACATCTTTTGACATCGCGTAGGTCTCGTCATTGCTGCTTGACTCAAGAAACTGAGAGACAGATTCTGTGATAGATTTGCTTGTTGAAGGTGTTGGTTCTGTCACTGAAACTTTTATTCTTTTGGTGGGTGGCGAAGCGACAGATTCAAGAGATTGAAGCTCTTCAACTGCTTTGCCAAGTGATGATTTAACTCGTTCTAATGTACTAGGTGAAAATAACTTAGTTTTGTAACGTGGATCTAAGTAGGTTGCAAGAGAGTAACTTCATACAAGAACAGCCTCTCGTCTTGTCGCTTGCATCACTTTTGCGCACAATGAACTAGTTCTATTAATATAGTAGAATTTGATAATTTCCGCTTATTAATGACGTTTTATCTCAACGGTCCACATCCGCACGACATCCGCAGTCCAAAGTGCGGATGCGGATGCGGATGCGAGAAAATGTGCGGATGTTCCGCGGATGCGGATGTGGATGCGGATGCGAGAAAATGTGCGGATGTTATGCGGATGCGGATGCGGATGTGACCTACATCACTAATAAAAACTATTTCATGAAAATGACGGAAAGTTACTGAAGGAATGGAATCAAGTGAAACAAAATAGTCTCGATTTATTACATCGATACGGGAACTTTATAGGCTGAGGGAACGAAAATCCTTCGAGAGGTGCCGCGAAAAAAGAACAGATGGCACTGGAATGCCTTGAATCAGAATGCGTTGGGAACCAGTATGATGTTCTATAGGCCTTTATTTTAAAATGAGTGAAATGAATATGCAATTCTTTCTCAGTAAAAACTGGGTGTAAATTCTATTTGAATTAAAGATTAATAAAATTCGCGTTTTCATAATGGAAGTACTTCTTGTGACAGGCCTGTAGCCATTGGGGGGGGGATCGAACGTCCCCCCCCCTTGACAGGAAATGTCCATTTTTGTAACCATAGTTATAACTTACTAGCAAAAATACCGCCCTACGGGCGGTTTTTGCTATTTCCTGCGGAAGGCTTGGAGCCCTCGGCCAATTACGTCATCTGGGAAATGAATTTTCTTACCTCAAGGTATTATTTCCTGTTATAAAATATAAAAGAACACTTCATCATAAACTTATCTTTATTTCATTACTAAAGAATCTCCTTGTAGACATAATTGTCAACAAATACTCCCTTTTCATTTCTTTCTGTCAGGACTTTCAGCAAAAGATCGGCGCTACGCCCCGATTTCGCTAGATTTGCGGTACTTGGGCATTCGGTCCAAACCGAATCGAATTGTGGGCCAATGGCGTATTTTATTCTGAACATCATTCCTATCCCTCTCACCTTGGGCCTCAGTAATTGGGGTGCCTGCGGCGCCCCAATTACTGTCGGTTCAATTATTTGGTCAATAAAAGTAGAGAAAAGAACGCAGCCATGAAAATCTAAAGCTTCACAAATCTTGATACAATGAGCTCAAATGTGAAGCTTAAGATTTTCATGATTGTTTTCTTTTCTATAGTTTTTTTTTGGTTACATATACAGTATATATCGCACTTACCTCCATTATAATATAGATGATGTGACATTATAATATATAACATCATTTAGTAAATAAACACCTGTAATTTTTTTTGGCATATTTTTTTGGAAACTTCACAAACTACTCTAAACTACTCTAAATTACTCTAAACTTAACTACTCTAAACCCCCTTCGCAGTGACTAGATCGATGCACCAAAAGGTCCGCCTTTCTACAATTTCGACCCCCACCCCACCAATTGGGAAGTCCTGGCTACGGGACTGTGTGATCATGTGAAACGTGTTGAAACGAATGTATGTCTTTTTGTCTCTCTTAATTCATATTTCCGAAGAGCGCTTCTGAATAAACCCATTTTTTCTTTCAGCAAACAGAGGAAGTGAAAGGAAATTAGTTTTTAAAAATCATATGAATCTGATAGATAAAACCAATTGACTGAAGTTATCGAAGGAAATTTAAGTCAGACTGACTCGTAAAAATATTGTACCAATAAACAGTATTAACTAATTTACCATTAATAACCTTCATATTATTACTACAACGTTCACCTAATACAGGGTGTCTCAAAAGTCACTATCTATTTCGGTGACATTAGATGTTTTTTTTAAAAATGCTATGCTGGCATAAAGATATGTACTTCTGGTGCAAATTTGTGTATTTAAAAAAAGTTAATTGGTTTATTTCGAGTTTTGTGTAATTTATAAATTTATCTTGACATGCTTGAACAATTCCTCGAACCTCAACTTCTTACAGATAGCATTCTTGACACAGTAGTTTTTCAGCAGGATGGAGCACCGTGCCATTATGCAATAATTGTACGTGATTATCTTGACAGACGCTTCCCCGGTCGCTGGATTGGTCGTGGAGGAACACAACCATGGGCAGCACGTTCACCCGATTTAACACCATTAGATTTTTTCGCCTGGGGTTTCATTAAGTCTAAGGTGTACACTGGTAGAAGAATTAGTGATGTAGCCCGAACTTCGAAATCGTATTACCGATGCAGTTCAGAAAATAACACCTCAAATGCTGGAAAGTGTGTTCCGGGAAACAACTTATCGCTTTGAGCTCTGTAGAGACACTGATGGTCGCCATGTGGAGACAGATAAATAAATAGCACTAATTCTTTGTGGCACTTACTTTGAAATAAATATATTTTTCATGTCTTAAACCAGTTTTTCGTAATTCCCATTATTTTTCAAAATATATAGTGATTTTTGAGACACCCTGTATAATAAACAAATGCTTTACCCAAAACAACTTAATTAAAATGGTGTCGTTACGGTTTTGATATACTTCACTCTTCACCATTCAGGAATAACAAGAATCAAATGCGAGTTATAATAAAAACTAAAATAATACAAAATACGATAAATTAAAAGCGAACTGAAAATAAAAGTAAAAATATAAATTTAAAGTGAAATTTTACAAACACAAGCAATGATCACCCATGTACAAATGCAGGATTAGGACGTTAAAATCTAAAAACTATGTTTATTTAACATTTTTTTTAAAATCTTACCATACGTTCCACATCAGTAACCCTTAATTAAATGTAAATCATTTGTGTAATCGTCAGCAGTATGTTAATGTAAAAGCTATTTCATCAGAATGTGCTGTATTGGAAAATGGGGTTCCACAAGGATCTATCCTTGGTCCCTTACTTGGTCTATCCGACTGTTATCATTTTTCGCTTATAGAGGGTATCCCGTAAGTCTGGAACCATAGGGCAAAATGATAAAAACGGCAATAAAAACGCCGAAGAAACTTTTGGGGACTGTTTGTGAAATGAGCGAGGATGGTAGTGGCTGTCTTCGTCGGTGGATATCCTCGGAGGTCCACTGCGTGGTGAGAGAGACGCTTTGTTAAGCGGGAGGAGAAGTGAAGAGTGGAATTTTACCGTCTATCTTCTTAATTAGTTTTCCTTTCACCTCGCATCTCGATTTTTGTGTGTGTGTGTAAATACAAATTGCCGAGTCGATGACATTGCAGTACAGTAAAACTTTAAACGTGTTCAGAGATTGTTTCTGTTGATGCATATCCTCGGATATTAAAATCTTGCAATTACAGTTACTACAACTCTTCATATTTTTTTTATTTATTATTTTTTTATTTTAATTATATGACGGAGGGGACCTACCTACAGCTTTACCTGGGATCCCAACCACCGATCGCTACATAATTTGGACGCAGAGGACGATCTACCATCTAACTACTACCCAAACCGATGTCAATTAACTTCGCTGATCGATGAGAAGCGGTGTTACGACATTTGCCACGACGTTGCCCTAACTCTTAAGTGTAATAACGTTCAGCTCACTGAATAAAGTCTTCAAATTTTTATTTTACCCTTAATAAAAAGGGTCGTGTCAGTAGATATACGATCATTTTAATAAATTACGATTAATTATTATTGATTACGAAAAGCTTCTATGCAAATTGGGTAAATATGATATAGGAATTAGGGGAACTCCATTAGAGTTACTATGATAATGTCTGACTAACAGATACCATCAAGCTGTTCACTGCATCGACGCTTTCCAGGGAAAGCTTAATTGAATCCGGAGTTCCCCAAGAGGTCAACACCATTGGATTACTTTTACTCAATTTATATGTTAACGATATGCATTAATTCTTTGAGAACTGTCTTCTCATTCCGTATACCGACAACACGGTCTAGTTGAGAATTTGACGATGCTACTAGCTTTTGGGAGGGAATATTCTCCTTCATATTCATCAACGTTGCCTCTTCAACTGACTGATTATTAACATAACCAAAATGAAATACATGATATTTTTTTCATTTCGATCTGACTATTAGTAACTATAATATTTCTCGTATCAATCAAGAGCTCAAGTTTAATTCACGTGTTGAAAAGTTCCATTCAAAACTTCGTCTTCTTGTTGGCATAAGTTAAGCGGTTGGCGACGGTTTGTCATGTGAAGTTGCAAAATGGTTTTTTCTTCGTTCCTTTATTTTAATTTAGTTTACCATAACCAGCGTTCGTGGCTCGGTGAGTGACACCTATAAGCGAAGTGAAGACAATGAGGTCGGGAGTTCGACTCCTCCCGATAGTGCTAGTTAATATTAATCCAAGAGTTAACGCAATGGGCCGCATTAGTTTGTCCTGAACACTCTGGCCCTCTTGACTATTATTAGTGTATCATATTCTGATTCATTAGTGTATCATATTCTCAGCTTCTCTTTCTGGCATCTACATCTAGCTAAGAACCTCTTCAACAACTTTACTTCCTCTTCTTTCCCTCCTCTTTTCCATTCCAACGACACAGTTGCCGTCTCTTCTCCTGCCAAAGCTGAACTCTTCGCTCAAACTTTCGCTTATTCAACCCTGAACGATTCCGGCGCTGTTCCTCCATCTCCTTCCCCCTCTGACTTTATTATGTCTGAAATTAGAATCTCTTCTAAACATGTTTTTTCTGCCCAATCTGGGCTCAACTTTAGGAAGGCGTATGGTCCTGATGGTGTTCCTCCTGTTGTTCTTAAGAAATGTGCTTCTGTGCTGACACCCTGCCTAGGCAAACTCTTCCGTCTTTGTCTCTCATCTGGTACTTTTCCTTCCTGCTGGAAGTTCGCTTTCATTCAGCCTGTCCCAAAGAAGAGTGACCGCTCTCAACCCTCCAACTATCGTCCAACTGATTTGATTTCTTGCCTTTCCAAAGTTTTTGAATTTATCCATAATAGGAAGATTCTTATACACCTTTCTCCTCACAATCTTCTTTTAGATCGTGGATTCCGGAAGGGACGCTCTACTGGCGATCTTCTTGCATATCTCTCTGACTCTTGGTCATCCTCCTTTCGGGATTTCGGTGAAACTTTTGCTATTGTGCAGACATATCAAACACTTTTGATAGAGTCTGGTACAAATCTTTCTAGCCTTCTATCTGTGCCTTCATTTCTAACTTCCTTTCTGACCGATCTATAGCTGCAATTGTAGATGGCCATTGTTCTTTTCCTAAAGCTATTAACATTGGTGTTCCACAGGGTTGTATCCTGTCATCCACTCTTTTCCTTTTATTTATTAATGATCTTTTAATTCGTACTTCCTGTCCTGTTCACTCCTATGCCGATGATTCCACTCTTCACTACTTCACCAGCTTCCCAAAGCGTCCCTCACAGCAGTCACTTCATGATTCGCGTAGGACGGCTATGGCACACCTGACCTCTGATCTTTCTGCTATATCTGATTGGGGAAGAGAGAACTTTGTGGCTTTCAATACCTTAAAAACTCTACTCGTCACAATCTACTACACAACTATCCCCTTACCTTCAACAATACAAAACTCAATCCTTCCTCTTCTCTTAACATTCTTGGTATTTCCTTTTCTCGTGATCTTTCCTGGAAAGATCACATATACTCTCTTTCTAAAACAGCTTCTAAGATGTTAAGTGTGCTGTACCGCCTCCGCGGTTTCTTCATCCCCACTCAGTTGCCGTCCCTGTACAGGGGTCTTGTTCGCCCCCTGTATGGAGTATGCTTCTCATGTATGGGGTGGCTCACCCCACACAGCCGTACTTGACCGGCCGGGTGGAATCAAAGACTTTTCGTCTCATCAATTCCCCGCCTCTGACTGCCTTCAATCTCTCTCTCTTCACCGCAATGTTGCCTCACTCTCTCTTTACTATCGCTATTATAACAGACATTGCTCTTCTGAACACTCTAACTGCATGCCTTCTCCTTTAAGGAGAGCACACAGTACCAGACTTTCTACACTTTCTCATTCCTTTTCTGTCCAACTCTCTAACGCAAGGGTTAATCGGCATTTTCAGTCTTTCATCTACTCAACCGGTCAACTCTGGAACAATCTTCCTCAATCCATCTTTCCTCCTGTCTATGACCTCCCATCTTTCAAACGCAGTGTCTAGGCATCTCGAAAACCCTGGACCTTGATTTTGGCTCTTGGCCCCCTCCTTCCTACACAAAAAAAAATCAGACTTGGAATGATAATGTTTCAAACTACAAATTATATTAAAAATCTCCTGATTAAGGATCAGTAAAACGATATGACCGTGTGTCACTGTGCCAACTTTACACGATGCAAAGGGGAAAACAACACGATTCTAAACGTATTGATTCATTAAACCTATTATTATTTATTCACCTCTTTTATTATCAAATCAAAAACTATAGAAGAACCGAAGGTGTGTATTTACTTTTGTCAACTTCCTGTAGGTGTTTTTCCGTTTCCTCCTTAGTGATAAAGTATTGGGTTCGGATACCCTGAAAAGTTGAGTCCTCTCCGTCACATGACCTCAGATGTTACGAAAAAGGTGAAACAACCTCGAACATTATTACTTTTAAAGCTTTGCAGGCATGAACGACTAATACGGATGTATTTCAATGAGTGTTGGTTGGTTGGTTCCGTTTTACGTCCTTCGTCCTCAGGAGACCGCTGAGATGGGCAGTAATACCACCAGCCGAGAAAAATAAGTCCCCTTCAAATTAGGCTGACCATATTTCCTCGAGACAAAAACGGGACATTGGGATGGCAAAAAAGGGACGGGGGTTATATAATATTCTGTATTCATGAAAAAGTAAGTACATAAACATATTGAGCTTACAATTATTCTTCAGTGACAGAACCCATACAAAAACCCATACAAAACGGTACTGTCCCGTTCAAAACGGTACGTATGGTCAGCCTACTTCAAATGAAGTCAGCCAAATATGTGCAGCTGGCTTGTCATGGCACCACCTTCCCCATTCCTCAGACTGGACTGAATATATATATATATATATATATATATATATATATATATACAGGGTGTCCCATAAGTCCAGTCTCGTAGGAAAATTTATTTTAAATTAAATTTACAAAAATAATACATTAGAACAAAAGCAAATGTTCAAATTGATGTCTTGTTTTTAGACAAGGTGGAGGCCTTTTCCTCACGAGTGTAACTCACTCCCGTATTAGCCAGTGTGTGTTATTCTACCTGCAACAGGGAAAAGGTCCCATAACAATACTTTTGTAAATTTAATTTAAAATAAATTTTCGTATGACACCGGGCTTATGGGACACCCTGTATATATATATATATATATATATATATATATATATATATATATATATATATATATGAGTGAGTCACAGAAATTAAACACACACACACACACACATATATACAGTATATATATATATATATATATATATATATAATGCGTTTCATTTCTGTGGATCACTCCTTTTCCATTGATTCAATCTATTTTTCTTTGATTTATTATTTTTCTTTATCCATTTTCAATGATTCCTTTCCATTTCCTCATCTCTTGTTTCAAAAAAATAATTGAATTTGTTTTCCTATTTTGTTCAAGATTCAAAAATACGATTTATGAAGATTTATATTCATAAATTCGCGGCACTGACTGAATCATACTCGTATTCCTCAGTGTCTCTGAAGATATACAAAATTATTCATAGAAATGAGTTACGCTTAAAAAGAATGTATAGTATAGAAATGCAGAGGAAACCCCCGAGAGATGGTATGAATCCAATTAATAAATACGAATTTGAAAAATGTAGTGTTACGTAATACAGGATTTAGTATCTCTGTTGTTTGAGTTTTCGAAGTAAAATAACAGGTTCCTCCGAGTATCGTGTTGTAAGTGATTAGTGATGTTTGGAGATATATATATATATAATATATATATAATATATATATAATATATACAGTATATATATATATATATATATATATATATATATATATATATATATATATATGGGTTCAGTTTGAGATAAGGAACATAGTTTTTCTATTATTTTCCATGTCTATAATATAATTCTCTCTCTCTCTCTCTCTCTCTCTCTCTCTCTCTCTCTCTCTCTCTCTCTCTCTCGGGAGTGATCACGGTCTTATTAGGTTCCGTGTGTGCGTCCCTCGGGTGAAGCGTAATAACTCGAGAGGCAGTTAGCTCGATCTCCGGCGGGCGAACTTTGTTAGCCTCAGGGATAGCGTAGGAGAGATGGGGTTAGAGGTTGGCGGCGATGTTGAGGGAGTGTGGAGTGTATTCCGGGACGAGTTTATGGTGCTGCAGTCTGCTGCCATACCCTCAAAACCGGTCACCCCTGCTTCAACGCAGACTAGGTGGTTCAATCGTGACATCGCTTCGGCTATCCGAAATAGGAAAGTAGCTTATAGGAGGGCGAAGGCCAATCGTTCCCACGAGAACACTGAAGCGTATGTCCGCCTGTGTAGGGAAGTGAAGGCGAAGGTTAGGCTAGCGAAACGTAACGAAGAACTACGGGTGGCAAGCCTCTACAAGGGGAACCCTAAGGAGTTCTTCAGTTATGTTAATAGTAGAAAGCCCATTAGAAGCATGATAGGTCCGTTAAAGGACGGAAGCGGCGTTCTGCGGACCTCCGACGCGGACATCGCTAATGTGCTTAATGAGTACTTTGCGGGAGTGTTCACCAGGGAGGATACCCGCGTCATCCCCGAGCCAGGCGTGAGGCACGAAGGTGCTGGCCTGGATAGTGTTAGATGTACCGCGACAGTCGTTGCCGATAGAATAGACAAACTGAGCGCGTTTAAGGCTCCTGGGCCAGACCAGTTTCTCCCCAGTGTGTTGCGAGAAGTGCGCGACCAGGTGGCTCCCCACCTGGCTACAGTCTTCAACAAATCGTTGGAGATGGGCCAGGTGCCTGGTGACTGGAGGGAAGCCAATGTGACCCCTATCTTTAAGAAAGGGGATCACGAAAGTCCAGGGAACTATCGTCCCATTAGTCTCACTTCAGTTGTAGGTAAATTATTAGAAGGGATAATAGCTGATAGGATTGTTGACCATTTGGATTCCTACAAGCTGCTTGGGGACTCCCAACATGGGTTTAGACGGCATAGATCGTGTCTCACCAACTTGCTCGAGTTTTTCCACGTCATGTTGACTGAGTACGATAAGAGTAGGGCGATTGATATACTTTATCTCGACTTTCAGAAAGCCTTTGATAAGGTACCTCACCGCCGGCTAATGGCGAAAGTGCGTGCGCTGGGTATCGGTGGGGAAATAGGTAGGTGGATTGAAAACTGGCTGAGGAATAGGCGGCAGAGGGTGGTAATTAAAGGTGCTAGTTCGGGTTGGGCCTCGGTCACTAGTGGGGTTCCTCAGGGTTCCGTTTTGGGGCCACTGTTGTTTATCATTTACATAAATGATATCGACGGTGGCATCGTCAGTCGGATCGCCAAATTCGCTGATGACACCAAGCTTGGGGCCAATGTTGGGACGCCCGAAGCGATCGAGGAACTGCGTGCGGACCTAGGTAGGATAGGAGAGTGGTCCGAAAAATGGCAAATGCCGTTTAACTTGGGTAAATGCAAAGTGATGCACATTGGCTACGCCAATCCCAAGTCGGACTACTCGATGTTGGGGAGTAATATCGAGGCGACTGATTTAGAAAAGGACTTGGGTGTGCTAATTAGCAGCGACCTTAAGTTTACGAAACAGTGTGTAGAGGTGGAAAAGAATGCCCAGAAACTATTGGGTTATATCAGGAGGCAATTTCAGTTTCGGAACAAGGAGATTGTGCTCTCACTGTACAATTCCCTTGTTCGGCCGCACCTGGAGTATGCTGTGCAGTTCTGGTCGCCCACCCTCAGGAAAGATATTGAGAGGCTGGAGCGAGTGCAGGCGAGGGCCACAAAGTTAATCCCTTCCGTTAGGCATATGGGCTACAATCGACGGTTACGCGCCCTGAACTTGTTTTCGCTTGAAACTCGGAGGCTGCGCGGTCAACTGATCGAGGTTTTCAAGCTCTTACGCGGGTTGAACGATGTCGATTTTAGAAGTATGTTTAGTTTAAATGATAACCCAACTCGCAACAATGGTTGGAAATTGGATTTGAAACGGTTTAGGACTAGTGTGTGTGGGAATTACTTTACGTATAAGATCTGTGACACATGGAACAGGTTACCTTCGGAAGTTGTGAACAGTTCCTCTGTGGATCAGTTCAAGAAAAGGTTAGACCAAATCTTGCACACTATTTGAGTGTGTACAATGTTTCCCTGGCACCCGTTGCCATTGGTACTTCCTCGGTATGGGCCGCAAGGCCTTTTGAGGTACTTCTTTTCCTTGTAACTCCTTGTAACTCTCTCTCTCTCTCTCTCTCTCCTCTCTCTCTCTCTCTCTCTCTCTCTCTCTCTCTCTCTCTGGGTCCTTTACTTTTATCATCTATATTAACGATATAGACGTCGGGCTTCTAAGTGCAATCTCCAAATTTGCAGACGATACGAAATTAGGAAGTAGTGTAGGTACTGAGGAGGGCGTAAGAACGCTTCAGAACGATCTTGACAAGTTCGGCGAATGGGCTGCTACTTGGCAGATGCCATTCAACTTGGACAAATGTAAGGTAATGCACATAGGCTATAAAAACCCGAAGACCGATTACTCTCTCTTGGGAAGGAACTTGACTGAGACTGATCTAGAGGAAGACTTAGGAGTCTATATCAGCAACGATCTGAAACCGTCGAAGCACTGTGTAGAAGTCGAAAAGAGGGCCTTAAAATTATTAGGTTATATTAAAAGACAGTTCCAGTTTCGGAACAAGGAGACTGTAATGTCTCTTTATAATTCTCTAGTCAGACTTCAACTGGAATACTGTGCGCAGTTTTGGTCTCCATCCTTCAGGAAGGACATAGAAAGGTTAGAAAGAGTACAAGCAAGAGCTACAAAATTGATCCCTTCAATGAGAATGCAAAGCTACCAACGGAGATTGGAGCACCTAAATCTGTTTAGCTTAGAGACGAGGAGGTTGCGGGGTCAGCTTATTCAAGTCTTCAAGATGCTCAAAGGAATAGACAGGGTAGATTACAGAAACTTATTCTCACTTAATGCCAATCCGACAAGAAATAATGGGTTTAAACTGGAACTAAAGACATTTAGGACCTCGTCTGCGGAAATTTCTTTTCCTATAAAATAGTTAATATCTGGAACCAACTTGCCTCAGAGGTTGTTTCCAGTCAAAGTGTAAATGTGTTTAGAAATAGGCTAGACAAAGTACTGAATACTCTCATAGTTTAAGATTAAAACATAAGAAAACTCTGCAGGAGTTCGCTTGCACGGTGTCTCTGTGAGCAAGCTAAATATAGAGCTATTTATATATTCTCCACTTTCCTGTAAAATTTCCTTGGCTACTTTTCCAGGGTCAAGGTATTTTCTTCAACCTTTTTCCGTACCTGCCTCTGGCAGGGAGGGAGCGGAGGGTGGGGAGAGAGCCTTCTACTTTTCTATCCAGTTTTCTACTACTGCTAGGATAGTTGAAAGAAAAATAAACTTTTAATAACAGGAACCTCCCAGAGTGGACCGAAAGGTCTTTGAGGCTTCCGCTTGTCCTTGTAACTCTCTCTCTCTCTCTCTCTCTCTCTCTCTGTGGCGATGTTGAGGAAGTATGGAGTGCATTCCAGGACGAGTTTATGGTGCTGCAGTCTGCTGCCATACCCTCAAAACCGGTCACCCCTGCTTCAACGCAGCCTAAGTGGTTCAGTCGTGACATCGCTTCGGCTATCCGAAATAGGAAAGCTGCGTATAGGAGTAGGAGGGCGAAGGCCAATCCTTCCCATGAGAACACTGAGGCGTATGTCCGCCTGTGCAGAGAAGTGAAGGCGAAGGTCAGGCTAGCGAAACGTAACGAAGAACTCCGGGTGGCAAGCCTCTGCAAGGAGAACCCTTAAGAGTTCCTCAGTTATGTTAATAATAGAAAGCCCATTAGAAGCTGATCTCCGACGCGGACATCGTTAATGTGCTAAATGAGTACTTCGCGGGAGTGTTCACCAGGGAGGACACCCGCGTCATCCCCGAGCCAGGCGTCAGGCACGAAGGTGCTGGCCTGCATAGTGTTCGGTGTACCGCGACAGTCGTTGACGAAAGAATAGACAAACTGAGCGCGTTTAAGGCTCCTGGGCCAGACCAGTTCCTCCCCAGAGTGTTGCGGGAGGTGCGCGACCAGGTGGCTCCCCACCTGGCTACAGTCCTCAACAAATTGTTGGAGACGGGCCAGGTGACTCCTATCTTTAAGAAATGGGATGACGAAAGTCCAGGGAACTATTGTCCCATTAGTCTCACTTCGGTTGTAGGTAAATTATTAGAGGGGATAATAGCGGATAGGATCGTTGACCATTTGGATTCGTACAACCTGCTTGGGGACTCCCAACATGGGTTTAGACGGCATAGATCGTGTCTCACCAACTTGCTCGAGTTTTTCCACGTCATGTTGAGTGAGTATGATAAGAGTAGGGCGATTGATATACTTTATCTCGACTTTGAGAAAGCCTTTGATAAGGTACCTCACCGCCGCACAGTGCCACAAATGGGTTAAAAAACGGCCAAAATTATTTTTTCAATTGTACTTAGTTTTATGTAGTTGAAATGTTTAATTATGATTTATTTTAATAAAAAATTATGTTTAGTACCTTTTGTAAATATGTAATGGTGACATATTGAGTGATTTTTCTATAAATAATAATAATATTCCAAATCAATAGGTTATGACCTACTGTAGTTAGTTAGTTAATACATGAAAAACATGTTCTAACACGCAAAGTCGCAAATAGTCGCAAAAACGTTTTGTTTCTTTGATTTACTTAAGGGTTGCATTAATGTTTAACACAAAAATTACATTCCCCAAAATCCCCCATTTTTTGTTTTGCTAATTTTACACATTTTCTAGATAACAGTTTAATCTGCAATCTATGATATTGCCATAGTTTTTTTAATTAATGCTATCTTTTTAGTTTTCAATAAAAAAATATGCATGAAAATGTTCTAAACTGTTTATTCTTTCAATAGAACTAAGCAGAACATGAAACTACAGGCAATTTTTTGTGATATAGTAACTTCAAGTAAGTTGTTAGAACAAACATATTTTGTTCCATCCAAGATATTTTAAGACAATGTATATTATTTCGTAGATTTTTCTTGCCTTAATGTAAGAGAATAAAATTTCAAATACTTAAATCAGTAAGTAGAAGTGTTTTATTTTGACGTGGAAATGGTTTTAATAGAATTTACTTAAATTTGTTATTTTTGTTTTTGACCGTTTTTTAACCCATTTGTGGCACTGTGCGCCGGCTAATGGCGAAAGTGCGCGCGCTGGGTATCGGTGGGGAAGTAGGTAGGTGGATTGAAAACTGGCTGAAGAATAGGCGGCAGAGGGTTGTAATTAAAGGGGCTAGTTCGGGTTGGGCCTCGGTCACTAGCGGGGTTCCTCAGGGTTCCGTTTTGGGGCCGCTGTTGCTTATCATTTACATAAATGATATAAACGGTGACATCGTCAGTCGGATCGCCAAATTCGCCGATGACACCAAGCTTGGGGCCAATGTTGGGACGCCGGAGGCGATCGAGCAACTGCGTGCGGACCTAGGTAGGATAGGAGAGTGGTCCGAAAAATGGCAAATGGCGTTTAACTTGGGTAAATGCAAGGTCATGCACATTGGCTACGCCAATCCCAAGTCGGACTACTCGATGTTGGGGAGTAATATCGAGGCGACTGATTTGGAAAAGGACTTGGGTGTGCTAATTAGCAGCGACCTTAAGTTTACGAAACAGTGCGTAGAGGTGGAAAAGAAAGCCCAGAAGCTGTTGGGTTATATCAGCAGGCAATTTCAGTTTCGGAACAAGGAGATTGTGCTCTCTCTGTACAATTCCCTGGTTCGGCCGCACCTGGAGTATGCTGTGCAGTTCTGGTCGCCCACCCTCAGGAAAGATATTGAGAGGCTGGAGCGAGTGCAGGCGAGGGCCACAAAGTTAATCCCTTCCGTTAGGCATATGGGCTACAATCGACGCTTACACGCCCTGGACTTGTTTTCGCTGGAAACTCGGAGGCTGCGCGGTCAACTGATCAAGGTTTTCAAGCTCTTACGCGGGTTCAACGATGTCGATTTTAGAAGCATGTTTAGTTTAAATGGTAACCCAACTCGCAACAATGGTTGGAAGTTGGATTTGAAACGGTTTAGGACTAGTGTGTGTGGGAATTACTTTACGTATAAGATCTGTGAGACGTGGAACAGTTTACCTTCAGAAGTTTGAACAGTTCCTCTGTGGATCATTTCAAGAAAAGGTTAGACCAAATCTTGCACACTATTTGAGTGTGTACAAAATTTTCCCTGGCACCCGTTGCCATTGGTACCTCCTCGGTATGGGCCGCAAGGCCTTTTGAGGTACTTCTTTCCTTGTAACTTCTCTCTCTCTCTCTCTCTCTCTCTCTCTCTCTCTCTCTCTCTCTCTCTCTCTCTTTCTCTCTCTCTCTCTCTCCAAGAAGTAGTATAGATTTAATTCACACAATCTTTACTGTAATCTGGTTCTCTGAGTCCGTTGATTTGGGCTGTAAATTTCCTCTGAATTCCTTCCAATTTACGTCTCCATTCTTGTTTTATTGGTACAATAAAACAGTAATATTACAGTTTTGGCATGATCAATGATTTCAGCAAAGGGATCCTTATATTCTTGTTCCTTCTTTTATAGGCTTTCAGTATCCAGCCTATTCTTTCTGCTTCCTTAATCAAGTCGAATGGACACACAGTGACTAATTAAATATTTCAAGAGCCGGTTCAGAACGGGAGTGTAAAAGTGTAATGATAAAAGGGAAGCAGTTTGAAAACTAGAAAAACAAAACTAGTATCTTAATTCTTTAAATAAATATCCGTTAAAAATGATCATATTCCATTGTTTGGATGGAACGTTTTGTAGTTTAGCGCGCACATATGCTGAAAGAGAACTAACTTGTACGTATCATACCTCTGAAATAAGTGTTCAGTGAGTAGAGGGTTAAAAAGTCAAATCGCTTCTAGCTCCTACTTTCCCATCTTACTACTTTTTTCCTTTCCATCAAATGAGCTCTTTTGAAGTTTAGGATTACTTGGTTGTCATCTTCAGAACGAAGATTTCCTCTTACGTCTGCGGTACCTCTAAAGAAAACTTGAAGTGAACTTTGACAAAATCTTGACCAAAACGTAAAACGAAAATTCAGTTTCTCTGAGTGTAATGGGTCATTGTCTTTCATAAGGTTTATGGAAAATCTATAATAGATATTGCTTTTTCTATTTCTTTCTGAATCGTAAAGACTTGGTCTTCCGATATTTATTAAATTCTGATTGTTGGAGAACTAGCATCAATGTGAAAGGTCATATTGCCAGATCCGCCATCTTTTGTACCAACTTGAAGTGCCAGATTTATCATTATAACTTTTAATGGATTTAAGACTGTAACGTTACATGTCATTAAAGAAAATATCTACTTTTCATCTGAGTTTTATTTTAGGTTAAAGTTTTTTCCCGCTTTAATTTTACCCACAAACACTTAAAACGCAGAGCAATTTAAAACTCTAGTTTCAATGGTAATATTAATTTCTAACAATTACAGACGATAACATTACCTATTTCTTCCCTAACTAGGTTCAAACTTTTCTATTATACAGAGTCTATGTAGGACTTTGTCGATCTAAATCTACACAATTAAATAAAAAAGGATTATATATTATTTCTAGGAATAATACCATGTATGCAATAATCTTCACTAAAAATAAAGCAAACTAAAATATTATGAAAGAAAATTGAGAGAAAAGGAGAAAAAAAATTAGCGAAAACAGGTAATTGAGACAAAATAATTGTCGTCAAGAATTCCAGTCCAGTTTTGTTAAACAAACGTTACATTATCGATTATTCCCTATTCTTTCGACGTTAAGAACACACTGTTAAGTTTTTAACTTATGTCAATGATTATTATCATTTGATTTATCATACTTCCAACATGTTCTTGACAAACGAGTAGACTTGTTAAAGATGCAGTGTAATAAGTCTTTCTTCCAATGTAACTTTAACTTTATAAATATTAACCTTTTCTCTATCTACAATTTTTGTCGCGACAAAGAGCATCTCTCTGTCCTGATCAGACCCTCTGCTGTATATCCCACGTAAAGTGCAAAACCCCATCGTCCATGACCTTCGCCGTTACGAATGAGGTTAAACAACCTCCAAATATATATATACTGTATACATGATCCAACTGAGAATGGTTCCCTGAGATAATTTTTATGGAATACACAGAATTAATGTACATGGAACAAGGAACTTTTCTGGAATATTAAATCAATTATAGTTCGAATAAGTAATGGTAGATGGCACTGAAGTTTTTTCTTTTTCATGATGGAAACGCAACGCGGGCAACCGTTAGGGGTCACTAACAAAGAAGCCTCAAAATATAGCTTCTCTCACCAGCTATCTGCTAAGCAGATATGACCCATCTCTGCGACAGGGTCTAGTGTTTAAAGTTAACCTAAACAGCTACATTCAGAACCTCAATTTACGCCAGAAACTCGCTGCATTCATGTCGAATTGAATTCACATCATGGAAATTCGACGCGAATGCAGCGAGTTTCTGGCGTAAATTGAGATTCTGAATGTAGCTGTCTAAACTAGCTTTAAACCCTAGATCCTCTCCCAAAGATGGGTCCCATCCGATTAGCAGATAGCTGGTGGGGATATCTTTTGGGGTTTCTTTGCTAGTGACCCATTGACCGCGTTGGGACTTTAGTATTTGCCATCTACAGTACCATTACTTATTCGGACTATAATAGATTTAATATCCCAGAAGAGTCCCTTGTTCCATACACATTAATTTTGTGTATTCCATATATACAGGGTGTTATAAAATTGTTTCATAAATTAGTATACATTTTCAGAACGTCAAAGTGAACAAAAATGTTCCTATGAACATAAATCCGCAATCACTTCGTTTCCGAGATACATCGTTTTTTTGCCGAGGACGATCCAATTAAAATGAAAGTCATTAAAGTTTATCAAAGTTATGGAGAAGTATTCTTTTGAAGAACACGAGACGCATATCAGCAAGTTCTTCAAAGAAATACTGCTCCATAACGCTCTGTAACATTACATGAGAGTGACACATGAAATGAAGGAAATAATTTTGGTTTCTAAAATGACAATTAACAAAATACTACCAAAACAAAAGAAAAATAGCTTCTAAACAACCAAATAACTACGACTTTGATAACCTTTAATGACTTTCATTTTAATTGGATCGTCCTCGGCAAAAAAATGATGTATCTCGGAAACGAAGCGAATGCGGATTTATGTTCATAGAAACTTTTTTGTTCACTTTGACGTTCTGAATATGTATACTGTACTAATTTATGAAACACAATTTGATAACACCCTGTGCGTGTATGTATATATATATATATATATATATATATATATATATATATATATATATGTGTGTGTGTATATATATATATATATATATATATATATATATATATATATATATACACACACAGGGTGTCCCGTAAGTCCGGCATCATAGGAGAAATTCATATTTTTCTATTTCTACGAACCATAATTCATAGTTTTCTCTTTCTAGAGGCCATAATGTCTATGATCGGGATGCCAATTTCCCGTTCACCATTCTGTTCAGTGACGAGGCTGTTTTTTTATGGAAATGGTGAGGTAAATCGACAGAACACCCGCTACTGGTCTCAAAACAACCCTCACTGGTATACCTCTTCAAAGGAACAAGGTGCATCTCGGGTGATGGTATGGTGTGGTGTGGCATTTGGAAGGATCGCATCATAGGCCCCCTCTTTTTCGATGAACATGTCACTGGAGGCACCTACCTACGTATGCTCAAGGAAGAAGCATTTCCCAGTGTTTTGAACGAAGAAGGAAATTTCCCAACATGGTTCCAGCAAGACGGCGCTCCTGCACATTACAGCACCCAAGTAAGGGAATACCTGTACCAACAATTCCCTGGTCATTGGATAGGACGTCGAGGGCCTGTGGAATGGACAGCGAGAAGCCCGGATCTCACGCCACTAGATTTTTTATCTCTGGGGCCACTTGAAAGCGCTGTTATACGCAGAGAAAATTAGGAGTGTTGAACATTTGCGGCAGCGCATTATTGGGGCACGTAACACCATTACTCCTGACATCATTCACCGTGCGCTTGCTGACTGGGTATCACGTCTGAATTTGTGTATTGAAAACAATGGTGGACATATTGAGCACGTTCTGTAAATAAAAGCTTTTGTTTTGCCTTTTTTAATTATTTTTCCTATGATGCCGGACTTATGGGACACCATATATATATATATATATATATATATCTATATATATATATATATATATATATATATATATATATATATATATATATATATATATATAGTCACCCTTGTCATTTGTAGGTATTGTTATTACACAGTTTTCCTTCAGTATATTTAAATTTCTTATTGTTTACAAATATTTTTACGTATGAATGTATTTATGTACTTGCTAACTATATATATATATATATATATATATATATATATATATATATATATATATTATATATATATATATATATATATATATTCGGTGATACATTTATTGGAAAATGCTGTCAGTCAGTCAATCAGGAATGTAAATAAGGGTTCAAAATACAAAAGACTGAATAAAAACAAACGGAATTGAGCAAAATTGAACAACTTCAAAAAAAGGTTTTAGAATTCCGAATCAAAAATATGTTTGAAACTGCTACAGAATAGATATGATAATCTCTTCTCATGGCACAGTATCTCTCTCATATTCGCGTACCGATTTCATTGGAACCGGTGATTAAATTTGCGTACCATGCAGGAATGGTTGTGGGTGTGTTGTGTATCCGGAGGATGAGCTGTGCGAATTCCGTACTTGGGTTTTAGCGTGTGACGTGGGTATTGTTTTACGTTACAAATACCTTATTTTCTTTTTATTTTAATACGTCATAATAACCTTAGATTCCGAGGTCATAACTGGAGAATCAACGCATTTCTTCGCTCGCCGACTCTTATACCTCTTTCATTCGCTAACCTCTCCTTCCACCACGTTGGTTCGAATCCCTTTTTCTTTTCATTACACCTCGCTCATTCGCCTTCCTCGCTATTCACCATCTGACGCTCCAAAAGTAATCCCATAAAACTGAAAGGCATTTCTGCGGAATTATTTTCCTTTTTGGTGTGTCGAGATTTAGCTCAAAAGTTATTTAAAATATTTATTGTTGAAGAATTTAGATTTATGACGCGTCAGAAATTCTCTTCCTTTTATTTAATCTTTATTTCGTTAATGCATAATAAATAATAAGAATAAAGGAATCGAAAATTAAAATGCAAAAACTAAATGGGTAATTAAAACTCGTTCTCCCATCTTTCACTTTTCCCTCCCCTTCTGACAATATTTTTTGAATTCCCGATCACGATGTTGACAAATAAGAGGTTTTCTGCATCTCCATTTGGCTATCTTGTTAGTAGTAATAATCTCCTTTAACTATCTTGTTACGTAGTAATAATCTCCTTTAGCTATCTTGTTACGTAGTAATAATCTCGTTTTAGCTATCTTGTTAGGTAGTAATAATCTCCTTTTAGCTATCTTGTTACGTAGTAATAATCTCGTTTTAGCTATCTTGTTACGTAGTAATAATCTCCTTTTAGCTATCTTGTTACGTAGTAATAATCTCGTTTTAGCTATCTTGCTACGTAGTAATAATCTCGTTTTAGCTATCTTGTTACGTAGTAATAATCTCCTTTTAGCTATCTTGTTACGTAGTAATAATCTCCTTTTAGCTATCTTGTTACGTAGTAATAATCTCCTTTTAGCTATCTTGTTACGTAGTAATAATCTCGTTTTAGCTATCTTGTTACGTAGTAATAATCTCGTTTTAGCTATCTTGCTACGTAGTAATAATCTCGTTTTAGCTATCTTGTTACGTAGTAATAATCTCGTTTTAGCTATCTTGTTACGTAGTAATAATCTCCTTTTAGCTATCTTGTTACGTAGTAATAATCTCGTTTTAGCTATCTTGTTACGTAGTAATAATCTCGTTTTAGCTATCTTGCTACGTAGTAATAATCTCGTTTTAGCTATCTTGTTACGTAGTAATAATCTCGTTTTAGCTATCTTGTTACGTAGTAATAATCTCCTTTTAGCTATCTTGTTACGTAGTAATAATCTCGTTTTAGCTATCTTGTTACGTAGTAATAATCTCCTTTTAGCTATCTTATTACGTAGTAATAATCTCGTTTTAGCTATCTTGCTACGTAGTAATAATCTCGTTTTAGCTATCTTGTTACGTAGTAATAATCTCGTTTTAGCTATCTTGTTACGTAGTAATAATCTCCTGTTAGCTATCTTGTTACGTAGTAATAATCTCGTTTTAGCTATCTTGTTACGTAGTAATAATCTCGTTTTAGCTATCTTCTTACGTAGTAATAATCTCGTTTTAGCTATCTTGCTACGAAGTAATAATCTCGTTTTAGCTATCTTGTTACGTAGTAATAATCTCGTTTTAGCTATCTTGTTACGTAATAATAATCTCCTTTTAGCTATCTTGTTACGTAGTAATAATCTCCTTTTAGCTATCTTGTTACGTAGTAATAATCCCCTTTTGGCTATCTTGTTATGTAGTAATAATCCCCTTTTGGCTATTTTGTTACGTAGTAATAATCCCCTTTTGGCTATCTTGTTACGTAGTAATAATCCCCTTTTAAATTCTATAGATCACTCTTCACATTTTTCTGAAGTAGCATTTTGTTTCGGGTTTTCACCTGGGAAAATCATTGTCACTGTTGTAAAAACAACATTTTGCTTCTATATAACCACATTTATTATATCCCAGTTCAGGTAATCTTCTTGAGCTTCTTGATTTTTAACTCTTCTCCAGTCATGACAATCATGGGGCACTCTCACACCTACGCAATGAGGTTACGAGTTTCCAGATTCCCTGTTATATAATCCTTCGCTCCTTTTCTGATGGTGTGAATGAAGGTATCTGTATCATACTGTTGTTCTTCCTTGTATAATGTACTGCGCCCTTGTTTGGGGAAACTCAACTAACAACATTTTAAACAGCATTTTTGTCATCCAAAATCGAGCAATAAGGTTATTATCGGATGCTGATTTCCTGATCATTCTATTGTATTATTTAAAGAGCTAAAACTACTAAAGCTCAATGATGTAATGAAAGTGGCACATTTTATTTTTATTTACGAAGGTAAGAACAAAATCATTAACTTACAATAGATAAATAAATATTTTGTAACTCATCAAGAAATCCACTCATATCAGACCAGAGATAGATCAAAGCACGTTATTCCTCAATTTAGATTGTCTTCATCTCAATAATTACCCATTTTCATTGAATTTAAACTATGGAATGACTTAAATGCTGATATAAAAAATATTGTGAATGTAAATTCGTTTAAAACCAAGTTGAAATCTCGATTAATAATGGAATACTAATAAATATCTAGGATTAAATGTACATTAGTTGTTATTGTTCATCTCTCATATTAATTTCTTTGTACAGCATTGGTATCATTACCTTCAATAATGACTTTGTATGATAATTATTGAATGTTTCACCAACACTGAAATTAATATCCAAAATACATTTTTCTAATGTATTTTGGTGTGTTCTGTTCAAATATGACCTTCATATCTTGCGCAAATGAACCGAAACAAAGTTATGAAACATTAAAGTTTTCCTGTGTTTTGGTTCATTTTCGCTAGAAATGAAGGTCATATATGAACCAAACACACCAAAATACATTAGAAAAATGTATTTTGGATATTAACAAAAACCAAACGGGCTAGGAACATATATATAAAGCCTAACCTAACCTAAACCCGTGTGTTCTCCGATTGCGTGTGCTAACCAGAGGGGCTTCGCCTCCCAGACCCCCCATAATAATATATACGAACTAAACTTACCTTATTACCTTAGTCAAGGTCACTGTTGGTGAAACATTCAATAATAACCCTTTGTATTTGTTTTATATCTATAATAAAAATAATTATGTAAGATTAATATATACTCTAATTATTATTAATTCTTATTCATGATCTATGTATTATAAATTAATAATAACTGTTTTATTTGTAATTAATTAAGAGTTCAGTAAAGCCTAAAACTTAAGAGTCAAATTAAAAATTAAATAAAATAAATAGTCCAATTTCAGGATCACCTGAAGATCAGGGCCCCCAGCCTTCTTTAGTTAGCTTTATAAGGCTAACTAACGAAAATATCACGACCTAACCTAACCAATCGTTAGGTCAACTGTACGCTAGGGTGGAGTGAAAATGGCCCAAAAAATTGTTTTGGTGAATTTTAACTTACTTGAGGTTTTAAAAGTTGCCAATGGACTAATAGAACAATATGCAAAAAAGTTTATTAAAATCAGACAATCTTTTGATCGACCACCAGACGTTATAAGTTTACAATAATATACGATTTTACACAAAAATACCTAAAATACGAGTAAACATCAGACTATATATTTTTAGTTATTTTGGCACACTATTATGCTAACGATAGAGTCTGAGTTATGCATGCATGGTTAATTCAGAATTGATAGTCACGTTTAGACTCAAGTTTCGGCATAGGCTGCCGAGAAGCGACGCGAGCCCGAATAAATCCATGGCGGGACGTCTCGCCACAAACAGCGGCTGAAGCTTCGGTAACTAGGTTCACGCATCTTTCCACCGCCTGTGTGTGACAAGGGAAGCGAGGGAAGAGGACACTTGGTGAAATTTGAGCAGAGATCATGTCGTTCAATTCGTTGTCCGTCATATCCATCGTAACAGGAGGCTCCGTCACGGTCAAAGTCTGCCAATCGACCATGTCCTGGTATTCGGTCGCGTCGAGGTTGAGCGGTGGCACTCGAAACCTGCGGATTTTGTTTGCAGACACATGTGATCTTGCCTTCATGATTCTTCTGAGTCCGAGTTCCCTTATATGTGGTCGCTCATCTGTGATCATGGCTAATAGCACGTTCTCGGGGTGTCCGCAGAAGCCGTTTCGCCGAATCACCGGGTCGACGACTTTCTTTAGAGAGGAGCTGAGGTACCGTGTTCTCACCATCATCCCGTGCAGATGTTTGGCTCCATCTTTGCATGATGGCTGCGTCTTGATGGCGAACCATGTTGGGGCGTAGACCCGGATGATGAATGTGACAAGAGTTTTGATGTTGTTGGATGGTGCATCGAGGCCAACATAGAGGCGGAGGATTCTGTTGGCAGTTGTCAACCATCGCGAGTGGTTCAATGGTCCCGGTTTTCGCAATGCTAGATCACAGGGACAGTGTCCTTCACTGACAGCTTGACACATCTGCCACAGGTACTGCTGGTCAGTGCTCAGGTCCTTCACGTCAACATGCGGCAGTGGCTGTAATGGAGATATAGGTTCATACGATGTTATATGGAGTTCCGTGCATGCTGTGAGAGATTTCCCTATCGGTCCTGAGAAGCACTTAGGTCCTGTAGTTGCTCATCTAAATGCTGAAACAGGTGTCGCAGGGGGAGCTCGTTAGCATGTAATAAGCACACGAGCCATTGCAGCGGTTTTTGTAGTAATTCCTCAAGCTGCCGAATAACTCCGCCATTATGTCCAGTGTTGACAGCGGTTCCGTCGCATCCGACGACTTTCACACTGTCGAGATCCACACTTCGCGCAGCCAAGCATTCAAAGATTACTTTGGAAATCGCCTTGCTTGATCCACTTGACGGCGTCACGTGGCCAAAGTACGATGAACCTGGTTCACAAATAATGCTGACGTGCTCTTCTGTATCTCTGTCCCGGTGGCCATGTCCTGCGGCGTCTCGTACATTTTTCATCGTTCTATCCTTTCGACCGTCGAAGTACAATCCAGGCAAGTCTGTCATACTGCTGTCTAGTTTTGTCAGTTCTTGACGAGTTCTACTTCTTTCTCGGCGAATTTTACTACGATCAATGACTTTGGAGGTGTCATTTGTAGACACAATTCCAATGTCTTGTAGCACGGATGAGGCAATTACGGCTGCTGCTCGATCTGAGACGCCCGTTCTATCGCACGCTTTAGCCAAACATGGTAATCGTACAGTCATCGTCATTCTTTGACGTTTACTCTCCAGTGTCGATAGATCAGGTTTACAGTGTGACTTAGATAGGGTGTATTCTTCGTCGCTGTTGTCGGTGTCGTCGTTCTTGTCTTCCTCGTTGTAGCTTCCAGAATTGCATTGCTGCTTCGATTGTTCTTGGTGAATGCTGTGTCTTCTCGATTCACAGACTTTCCTGGATATTTTCTTCTGTAGCTTTGTTGTTTCCACCAAATCGATGCCTCCTATAATCATCTTTCTGGCTCCTCTCTGGTCCTCTAGAAACTTTCTTTCTTTGAGTGGTACTTTGTCCGCTCTTTCGCACTTACAGCTCATGACGAAATCTACACATTTGCATTTGCTAATGTCGAAGAGTTTATCTGCGTCTTCTCTGAACTGTTCAAGTTGTTGCTTGTAGTTGTCGTTGTCCTTCCGAGCCTTGTATGGTTTCAAGATTTTCTTGTATTTCTCGTTGTACGGTCTGAGCGTTTCAATCACTCGTCCGTGCGTCACGGTCGGAAGAGACTCTTTCTCCCAAACAAGTTCAACATCAACGCAAACTTTTTTGATACTTCGGCGAACGGTGGATATTTGTTATTCTTCGTTGTCAGCTGTTGTCTTGTATGGATGTAAGCCTTCATAACATCAGCGTAGGTGGGAAGAACATTTGTGGGTATCTCGCGTGGCGCGCCAAAAATCACACATGCCGCCTTCTCCCTCGTAATAATTTCCATTCTGAAAAAAAAAACAATTATTATAAATTGTAAGCAATGTAAGACTATTAAAGAATTTCTGCAAGAAAAAGAAATATCAAATTAATACTGTCACACTCACTTGTCAAACACCTATAAACAGATATCAATATGTAATTAACTTACTTTTAATATCAAGTTTCACGAAAAAATGATGATAACAGCACAAATAACCTTCAATTCTCACTGCCACATGTGCACTGAGCTTGGCGGAGCAGCCGCGCTTTGCATATTACTCACTCTCCCCCACTCCCAATCTCCCATCCCCTCTGACTCACGGACTGCATATGTTATCGCACCAAATCACTACCATCACTGAAACTAGCATTAAATCAATGTATGGTTAACTAAACTCTTTCTTATCTCACTTACTCACATCAGCTCTAATAATTTGGCCACCCTCTGTAATTGCCATTAATTTACATTCCACACATGTTGTAATCTTAAATGTCAACCTCAAGTATGCAATAACACAGTCTACAGCAAACTAAGCTGTTAATTATTTGCATAAACATGGATGAAAGACCAGCATCTTGGATGACTCCTGATGGGCAAAGCGATCGTTAAAACATGAAATATGCCATATATTAAAATCGCTGGTGGTCAATCAAGCAATGCTTCAATTGTATTATAATTTCACATGCTTGTTTCTAAAGCCCATTGGCAACTTTTCCACACTCAAGTAAATTAAAAATCCAAAAATGATATTTTCACTCCACCTTACTGTACGCCCTTGACGGTTGGTTAGATTAGATGGTGATATTTTCGTTAGTTAGCCTTATAAAGCTAACTAACGAAGGCTGGGGGCCCTGATCTTCAGGTGATCCCAAAATTTCTGTCGATTTATGTTTCCTCCTCAAAAGAAGATCGAGGCAAGGGCAGTTTTCACGTCCAGCAATTGAACATTTTTTACCTTTTTGAGATAATTTTTACTTTTTCTTTGTTTGCCTTTGAAGCCTTGCTGGGACCGGGGTTTCTGCCTCTTCCCGTCCCCTTTTTGTTCCCTTAAATTAAGACGAATGATTACAAAATACGAAATGAGTAATATTTGTATTTACAATGAACTTAATGCCAAATATTTCTATTCTTTGTATTTTTGATTGTTCTCACTTTCATTAAAATTAAGATGATTACACTCAGTTGGGTCTTACAGATGGGTTTTAGTTACAAAGATGTAACTAAGTTAACTGGATCAGTTTCGCATCTCAAGCCATAAAGTAAAACAAAAAAAAAACCAACTCTACTTTCTTAAAAAAATCATTATCAGGGTTGGCAATAAACTCTGCCTCAGAAAAACCGGGGTTAAATAATGTAAAAAACCAGTGGATTTTTCAAAAATTTACTATGCATAGTGTTAACTTAAAGGAATATAAACTACAAATAGTTATTTGTATATGATACATTTCAAAGATAATAATGTTATTAACTCCCAACTCACATACATCTTAAGGATCACCTGAAGATCAGGGCCCCAGCCTTCTTTAGTTAACCTTATAAGGCTAACTAACGAAAATATCACGACCTAACCTAACCAATCGTTAGGTCAACTGCACGCCCTTAGGTTTGGTCGTGATATTTTCGTTAGTTAGCCTTATAAAGCTAACTAAAGAAGGCTGGGAGCCCTGATCTTCAGGTGATCCCATCTTACTTCTAAATGACGACGTTAACTATTTGAATCCTATTTCATGATGAATATTATGGTTGTGGTTAATGACGTGTAGCCTTCTACCCTCAGCAACTATGGTTAACTTGACTTGTTGCGCTATCTTGTGGTATGAATGTAAACAATTAGGCTGAAATTCAGAGAAATTGAATGAATTTTTCGGATTAATTTGTAAGTTCTACTAACCAGTAACTACCATAACTAGTGTTTCACATACTAATTTACTTAATTTAGAGTAGTACCTTTTAGTTTACGAGTGTACAGTCATACAGTGTGTACTTTGTTGCTATAGTTTACTTTACACACACACACACACACACACACACACACACACACACACAAAATATATATATTCTTTATGTGAGTTCGAAAGACGGTTCAGGATCGACTTGCGATCGATCCCTCTGCAGCATCCCGCCTCATTTGCAGGATTTGGTGGAGGAGGGAATTGCTGTCTGATCTCCTCCTGTCCTCGTAGCCAGCCATGCATGGCTGGTCAGAGACTTTGCACAGGAATCTGTCCAGCTGGTTCTTGAAGTTATTCAGGTCAGTGTAATGGAGATTCCTCACTTCTTTTGGTAGAGCATTGAAAAGCTTTGGGCCTCGTATTCTGAGGGTATTTTCCATCCTCGTTTTCATGGCCCCCTGTCGCACAGCAGCTGGGACAGTACAAAAACTGCCTCTTCTCTCATTCCAGTTTGTTTCTATTTCATTTCTAAGATCAGGGACAAAGCCCTCAAGTATTTTCCATACGTATATTATTGTGTACCGCTCGCGCCTTCTTTCGAGAGAGTAGAGTTTCAGGGATTGTAGTCGAGACCAGTAGTCTTCACCTTTCGTTTCTTCTCATTTCGACGTAAAAGTCTAAATGTCTCGTTTTCTGTATGGGCTTGTGAGTACTGAGCAATACTCAATTATTGGTAGAACTAAACTCTTCCATAATTTGAGCATGATATTTGCTTTTTTGCTGCGGAAGTTCCTCCAGATGATTCCCACTATTTTTCTAGTCGTTGTAATTTTGATGTTGTAGTGCTCTCTGAATTCTGTATCCGACGACATTATTACTCCAAGATCCCTGACTTGTAGATTTGGTGTTATCTGTTTGTCTTGCAGAGTTTTGTACCTATTATTCTGCAGCTCATTATTACCATATCATAGAAGTTGGAATGTTTCTTCGTTGAACTTCATATTGTTGTCTTCTGCCCACAGGAATAATGTTTCAATGTCGTTTTGTAATTTTCTTATGCCACCTTTGTTCAATAGTTCCTTACATACTGTATCTTTGTGTCATCTGCGAAACATGATACGATACTGTCCTTAATATCTGCATCAATATCAGCAATCCCTTGTGGGACCGCGCTGACTTCCGAGACTTCCGATTTAACTCCGCTTACTACCACTTTGTGTGTTTTTTGCGTCAAGAAATTAAATATCCATCTTCCTAGCTTTCCAGTAATTCCTGTATTCTTAAGTTTGTGTGCTATGATTCCATGGTCACATTTATCGAAGGCTTTAGCAAAGTCAGTATGTATTACACCTATGTTTTGTCCTCGACACAATTTTTCCAATATTTTCTCCTGATGGTCTAATAGCTGTGATAGGCATGATCTTCCAGCCCTGAAGCCATGTTGATTTGGGTTGTATAAGTCCTTTTCTTGTAGGTAGTTTTGCTCTAATTATACGTTCAAAGCACTTTATAAGGTGTGAGGTGAGAGCCACTGGCCGATAACTCTTAGGCATTACTCTGTTACCACCTTTTATTAGGGGTGGTAGTATTCGCGTTCTTTAATAGGAGTAGAATTTGTCCTGCATCGAGTGATTTCCTCCATGGTAAGTATAGCGGTTTGGCAATACTCTCTACATTTCTTCAGAAACGTGGCGCTGAATTGTCTTGCATCTCCTTCCGAGAACTCCAAGTCTATTAATAGGTTTGTGTCAGAATTTGTTTTTGGCTGATTTGTATCTATGTCGAAAAATTCGTCTGGGTTTTCGATTTCCATCTCGTACTTTGGGGTACTAAACACAGAGTTAAATTGTTTCCTAAGGAATTCGCTTATTTTTTTGGGGGTCATTTGTGTATTTGGCTTCCCCGTCTATCAACGACCAATACTCTCCTTACACTGCATTTTCCTTATATATATATATATATATATATATATATATATATATATATATATATATATCAGGTCATCCCATAAGTAATGTCGTTTTTTAGATCGGAATTTGAAGGACACAAAAAACTGAACTGAAACTTTTTAATCTAGTATATATTTTCCATCGGAATCACTGACACTCTGCCAACGTCCTACAAGCTTTTCAATGTCATGTTTATGAAATTCAGGCGGTTTTGAGGCAAAAAACGTACAAAGACTGGTGTTCAGGTCATCTAAAGAAGTATACTGTTTCTCGTCAAGATAGTTTTGCAGACTCCTGAAGAGATGATAATCTGAAGGCGCAAGGTCTGGAGAATATGGAGGATGTGGAAGTTTTTCCCACCCAAGCTCCTCAATTTTTGCAGTAGTGATCCGAGCGGTATGAGGACGTGCTTTGTTGTGGTGGAACACGATTCCTTTCCGATTAACCAAAGAAGGTCTCTTTTCTTTTAGTGCGGTGTTCAATCGAGCCAGTTGTTGACAGTAGACTTGAGCGGTGATTGTTTGGTTGTGTTGGTAAGGTTTCAAAGTGTATTACACCACCTTTATCCCACCAAACACTAAGCAACACTTCCGAGGGTGAAGATTTGGTTTTGGCTGTGGTGTCGCTGGTTCTCCGGCACAAACTCACTGTCGACGGCGCTTAACATTCTGGTACAGTATCCACTTTTCATCACCAGTCACTAAACGTGCAAAAACGGATCTTGGAGTTCACGGGAATGAAGAGCTGTGCTAATGTTTACCCGCACCCTCAGATTGTCGACCGACAATTCATGTGGCACCCATTTTCCTAACTTAGGCACTTTCCCGAGTTGTTGCAAATGTCGATGGATGGTGGACGGGGATGAATTGAGTTTCTGGGCCAATTCTTCGACAGTTGTTGAACAGTCTTCTTCAAGTGCGGCTAACAGCGGTCATCATCAAACTCAGCAGGGCGTCCAGAGCGTGCTGCATCTGTCAAACAGCAGTCACCATTCCTAAACTTTTGAAACCATCTTTGACATTTCCTCACATGCAGAATATCGTTGCCATAAACGTCCTAAATGTTTCGCGTTGCTTCAGTAGCACTATTCCCTTTTTTGAACTCGTAAAGCATTATATGCCTGATATACTCTTCTGATACCGCAATGTTTGAGGGGTTCACATAAAGCAAAACACACGTCTTCACTGGTCAAGGTCTGTAAAGTATGTAGCGAAACACGATAGATCTCCTCTTAGATATAACCTTCGGAAAATTTATGCTTAAACCGAGTAGGACTAGTTTAAACTTAATCTATCGTGAAAAACGACATTACTTATGGGATGACCTGATATATACAGTATATACTATATTTGAGCGTATAAGGGTGGAATATGGTTAATTCAACGAATGTTTTAAACATATATAATATATATATATGTGTGTGTGTGTGTGTGTGTGTGTGTGTGAATTAGAATAAAAAAATTTGGAACGTATTTCATTTATACAGAAAATCACTCATATTATCTTTGCTGGAATTACTCGAAGCGTGACACATTGCATTCTATCCGGCGATTTCCAACTTTCCTCAGTGCTTGGAATAATTAATTGCTTTAAAGTGAAGTAATATTTGATGTTAAAAATACCATAAAATTGAATTTCATTTAAGATATATAATTTAGAATGGATTGCCGGTATGGAGGTGAAATATAAATTTTTGAATTTAAATCCGCCATTGCAGTCTAGTTGTAAAGCAACAGGCTGTTAACCCGAAGCTCTGGGTTCGAGTCTCGCTTCAGATTTTAGATTTCAGCGATTAAAGTGCAATTCTGTGTCTCCTTTGGTGGGGTAGTGGTTCGGTTCCCACGTAAAGTTTTATAGGTCATATGACCTTCTGAGATGCTATAGAGGTTAGACATTCCCTAAGCATTATTGTTCTCGAGCTTGACAATGGTTCACGCGGTCTTCTGCGCATTCCTGACAGAGAATTGGTATTGTTAAAGCCTACTATCATAGTATCTGCCAAAGCCTAACAATATCTAGTCGTTCTACGCTCGCATTATAACATAAATAATTTCATACAAACGATTTTGAACAGAAGTTTTTAACCGAGTGAGAGCTTAACATTTACTTCAAACCCACGAACCACTTCGATTTTGAGTGTCGCTTCACAAATCTGGTCTTACTGATTTTGGAAGGTGAAGTTCAAAATTATATCATGATTTGGTATTTTCTCGAAGCTTCGATGCCCGAAAAAAACGATAGTTGAAACATTAAAGTTTGTCTTTTTATGAAAGTACATTTTGAAAATTTTAAGGTCGTGGATATTGAGTTTTTCTTCTTCTTCCATTTTGTTCTTCTGTTTTAGCTTTGCTGCTGACGTTTCGTTCATTTACTTTTAACATCTTCAGTGTTATCGTTAGTAATTCGCTTTGGAACGAAACGACACCTATACATGTTGAAGGCTTCTCATATATGCCCGCAATCTCTTCTCTGTGACAGCTGTGCCACGGCGTTACATTTAGCCCAGCTTTAAATTTTGTTTCGCAGCCATAACTTTGCGGTGCTAAATCACGTCTAAATCAAACTGACGTCAGTTGTGATCATATTAAAAATGTCTTTCAGAAAAACAAATCAAAGGTTTTTATGTATCTACCTGAAGAGGATGCCAGTGGGCATCGAAACTGTTGTGGAAATAAACTCTGTCTATTAGAGTGGGTCTTTATTATCATATTTTGACCTTCAAGTAAAAAAGTGAAGTTTTTTTTGCACAAATCAAAAGTATATATATATATATATATATATATATATATATATATATATATATATCGTGAAGAACGACGCTTGTATAGGAGATATTCCGCGCAAGACGAGAGAGAGAGAACGAAACAAATGAAAAAAATGAGGTAACCACCCGGGAATCGAACCCGGGATCTTCCGATTGCCGGTCAGATGCGATACCATTACACCATGGGCCTCACTCTTCCAAATGCCATAATTCTTCTACATACTCGCAGAAACCAATGCCCCAAGGGGGGCACCTCCCGCATGCCGTAACATTATATACATTCAACTGCAAAGAACACGCAGTATAAATAACGTAAAGAACGACGCTTGTATAGGAGATATTCCGCGCAAGACGAGAGAGAGAGAACGAAACAAATGAAAAAAATGAGGTAACCACCCGGGAATCGAACCCGGGATCTTCCGATTGCCGGTCAGATGCGATACCATTACACCATGGGCCTCACTCTTCCAAATGCCGTAATTCTTCTACATACTCGCAGAAACCAATGCCCCAAGGGGGCACCTCCCGCATGCCGTAACATTATATACATTCAACTGCAAAGAACACGCAGTATAAATAACGTAAAGAACGACGCTTGTATAGGAGATGTTCCGCGCAAGACGAGAGAGAGAGAACGAAACTGCGTGTTCTTTGCAGTTGAATGTATATAATGTTACGGCATGCGGGAGGTGCTCCCTTGGGGCATTGGTTTCTGCGAGTATGTAGAAGAATTACGGCATTTGGAAGAGTGAGGCCCATGGTGTAATGGTATCGCATCTGACCGGCAATCGGAAGATCCCGGGTTCGATTCCCGGGTGGTTACCTCATTTTTTTCATTTGTTTCGTTCTCTCTCTCTCGTCTTGCGCGGAATATCTCCTATACAAGCGTCGTTCTTTACGTTATTTATACTGCGTGTTCTTTGCAGTTGAATGTGTGTATATATATATATATATATATATATATATATATATATATATATATATATATATATATATTCCTTGGTATAAAAATATGGTTACTGTAGTAACTCTCATACGGAAATAGTTATTAAAAAATAAAAATGGTTAGTCTTTTCTTGAACGTCCTTGATATAAGGTTAGAATATATAATGAAATTCAATTTAAAATCTACATATCGAGAATTAAAACGTTATCTAAATGCAAATGTTGAAACAAATGTATTTATTTTATTTTATTTTTATCTTATATTTAAGCTAATTTCCATACAATATATACGTTCCATTAAACTTTTTTTAAGTGGGTTGCTTGGGGTGGGGGATAGGGGGTGCGGGGTCCCCAAAGTTAAATCTTCTCCATTTTGTTTCTAATAAGTCCTCAACATAATGATATTTTATTATATAATAATATTTTTTCAATAACTTTTTAATAAGTCAAAAATAATCCATACAAGAGACCTAATTGTGTCTCTTGGGTACGTACATTCCTGGGGGGCTTTAGAAGTTGAAATAAGAAAAGAAGGCCCATGTCTTCAACCTTTCCAAAGTTTTGGACAAAAACTTCGATTTTAGTTAGTTATTTATTTATTTGTTGTAAATGAAGGTTGTTATAACAGTTTCAAATTATTTCAACTCTTCTTAATTTAAAGATCTTGTATTGACCTTTGGGGCATTAATGGAAAGTTTTCTTTGAAAAACATTTTCGCGTGAAAGTTGAGGAAGCAAAACATTTTCCGATATTATTATAAATAAGTAAATAAATAAATAAATAAATAAATGATGCTCGAATGATGGCACTTTTACACATTTCATTATCAGAAAATTTCATTTATACTCTAATGATTTAACCTAACTTGACTTAACCTAACTTAACGTAGCCTAACGAAGCCTAACGTAACCAAATTTCCTGTTAATAACATGTTCTTGAAGCAAAATTTTACTGATAAGTTTTTCGGGTTAGAATAAGTTAGGTGAGGCTAAGGTAGAACAGGTTAGGTTAGGTTAGAATAGGTTAGGTTAGGTTAGGTTAGGTTAGGTTAGGTTAGGTTAAGTTCGATTAAGTTAATTTCGATAGAATATCCCGTAAACGAAATATCTATAAGCTCGCCAAACTTAACCATATTAAACCTAATCCTAAAAATACTTGTTGACAGAACGGTCGTTTACAAAATATCTTCGGCCCAGAATGAGGACTACGTTGTGGCCATGTCGGAACACCGTTTCACGTCCATGAGCGAAGTTAAGCGGCATTAAATCTGGTTTGTAGATAGATGGGGGATCGTCTCTGTGTCCAGATAATGTGCCGACTCGTCTCAAGAATTCCACGTAAGGGCTGTAGGCCCCTCTATCACGTGACTTTTGCTTTTACTGAAGTTACCCCCCCCCCAAAACGGATACCCCAGAATATTGTATTAGGATATATCTATACCATAAAAAGGGAGTCCTCTCTCTCTCTCTCTCTCTCTCTCTCTCTCTCTCTCTCTCTCTCTCTCTCTCTCTCTCTCTCTCTCTCTCTCTCTCTCTCTCAGAAATAAATGCGTTTTGCTTTGTTTCAAACTTTTACTCTTGCGCGTTAAGATTTTCGTTGCTTGATACAGTATAGTTTTATTGACCGAATAATTGACCCCCCACCCAAATTACTGAGGGTTCAATTGTTCGGTTAATAAAACTATAGAAAAGAACGCAGCAATGAAAAACTTAAGCTCCACATCCGAACCCATTGTATCAAGATTTGTGAAGCTTAAGATTTTCATGGCTGCGTTCTTTTCTATAGTTTTAGTGACCAAAAACTATTGACTCCCCAGTAATTGGGGGGCCGCTAGTATATATGACAACTCACCACTATGCATGTTCATATTCCTTGTTGTTTTTCTTACATGATATATGACGCGTTCGGTGGAGAAGGGGCGAACGCCACAAAATTCGAAAAATGAGTTTTTGTCGTATAATTATCCTTTAAAACCTTTGCTTTACCTATGCAAAAAATTAGATGTTAGTCTGCACTCTTTCACGGTAAAATTTAGGTTTTAATGTATCAGAGAAATTCACTCCGCATCATTGCTTCACATTGAACACATCTATCTACTTTCTGGTCACTCGACAATGCCCTGTGATGCTCAATTTGGCCAAATTGAACAAAATATAAAAAATAATTACAGCAATATTATTTACACCAAAAAAGATTATGTTACGGCCATAACTACAGCCGTTTCGCAGCGCTTCCTAGTTGTAGAAATGAAACAGGCTGATTTTCTCGATTTTGACGTCCTAAAAACGTGCATTGTCATTAGGAAATCAACAACTACTAAATTTACAGATGCAAGAAAGTTAATATTTGACTTTCAACACAAAGAAGGCTACGTAATATCTACTGCATACCGCACAACCCCAGATAATAGCCATCCCGTCAGACTGCAGAAAGGGAAAAAATCCTACAGTGTCAGTTTATTCAATCTAGCCCAGCAGACACTGCAACCAAAGTATTCCCAATTGCTGCCAATAACTAAGGAAAAAATAAAAGATCTCAAAGAATTATCAGACCTAATGCCTGCAACTGCAGTGAACTATTATACAAGATTGTTAAAGGAACTGGAAGAAACCGAAACAGTTGAAGCAGGTAAGACAACATTCGACGAAGAGGACCATATAATGGATTACACCAGTTAACATCAGAAGCTATCAATAAATAATATTGTAAAATTTCTTGGCGTTTTATTATATCGACATATTACACAACAATATTTTACTCAAATATATGTTCAAATTCATACAACATTTCAATAAACTGGAAAAATACAAAGGTTTAAAGTTTACAAACTTTAACTGCATTTTGTGGCATAATTCGAAAATGTTGCGTTCGCCCCTTCTCCACCGAACGCGTCATATATCGGACAGGGCAGCGATTCCGAACTTGTGGTACGCGTACCATCAGTGGTACATGGTCATGGAGCTCTTTTAGGTGGTACGCAAGAGAGTTTTAAAGAAGAAAATGGCGGTACGTCGTGGCCAGTGTCGTAACACCGCTTCCCGTCGATCAGCGAAGTTAATCGACATTAGGTCTGGAGAGTGGATGACCGTCCTCTGCGTCTAAGTTATGTAGCGACCCGTGGTCGGATCCCACGTAAAGCTGTAAGTCCCTTTCGTCATATGATCTCAGATGTTGGGAAGGAGGTTAAACAACTCCCATCTTTACTTAGGTCGACGTAAAAAAGTTGAGAACCACTGATACAGGGTGTTCAAACAGAAACTATGGAACGAATTATCACTTATTTACATGTCCATATCCTCACTTTTCTTCCAAGACTATGGAAGTCCCGTTTATGTAATATTTTTTCCACTTTTTAGTAAATGAAAATTACTGTAATAAATTACTGTTATCAGTGTAATAAAGCGTATATAATTTACTTCGTATTTTTGGGGGCACCCCAATGTATGATACATAAACATTTCTGCTCCTAAAGCTCGTATAATTTACTTCGGATTTTCTTTTTGCACATTATGTATCATGCATAAAAATTCTATTCCTCAAGAAGCAGGGATGGTTATTTCTAGAAGGGATGGTTATTTCTAGAAGGGATGGTTATTTCTAGAAGGGATGGTTATTTCTAGAAGGGATGGTTATTTCTAGAAGGGATGGTTATTTCTAGAAGGGATGGTTATTTCTAGAAGGGATGGTTATTTCTAGAAGAGATGGTTATTTCTAGAAGGGATGGTTATTTGTAGAAGGGATGGTTATTTCGAATGTAATTTTAGTCAGAATTTGATGAAAAGATCATGCATACTGTATACCCAAGTGAGATACAATTTCTGGAAAAAAGTTCGCCAAAAAAACCAAATTTCTTAAAAAGAAAAAAAAAAAATTGCCTATCAATAATGACTAATGTTTTGGTTTTAAAACATTCTTCCAACCACCAAAAAGAATAAAATATAAAAAGAAAAACAGAATGTTACCAATTATTAATTTTTTATGCTTTTTTAAATATTTGTTTACAGGCAAAAACTTTATTTCCTCGAAATTGTGCATTGAAATCGCATAAAAAATAAAAAAAATAATTAAAATAACAAAAAGAATGACCCAGCTTATCATTTAAAGAGACTAAATTTTAATAATCAAATACCATATTGGTAACATCTTCCTCAAATCTTGTAATAATAAAATAGGCCCATGTACAAATTCCTCGCTCGAAAGCGTTTGTCCCTGTTGTAACTTTCCGACAATTTCCTTTATATTTTAACGTTCTTATTGATATTATAGTAAAGTGCCACCGTTACCTTGAACTTACGCCGCTGCTTTGGATACGATTTTATTCTTAATAAATTGATATAAAAATTCATTCTTGGCGTTTATTGAACTAGAGCAAAAACATTTTATAAAATGTATTTCTTGCGAAACAAAACCCCCTAAAAAGTCATGACGAATGCAAATGTTTTTCTTATGAATATATTTAATACGTAACTTTATGTAAGTATTTTACAGTGATATTATATATATATATATATATATATATATATATATATATATATATATATATATATATATATATATCTTTTTATATAAATTGTTTTTATATAAATTGTTTTGATATGTTCGTATTTATATAAGACCGTACGAAATAATAATATCCCATTACTCACTCTGAGATTTATATATTTCCATTTGATGAAAAAGAAATTACATCAAATAAAATAACTGAACTTTGTTGTAATATAATCTATGTACTCGTGTGTGTGTGTATATATATATATATATATATATATATATATATATATATATATATATATAATATATATATATATAAAACATTACAAAATTCAAACCCAGGACCCTTGGAGTAGGAGTCGCGAGTACTACCACCACGCTACGACTGATTAAGATTTGATACAACCTGTCATATATTTACCGTAGAAAGCCAGCATAGCATATTAAAATACAAGTATATTTGTTTTTCTGGAAATGATGTCTTCTATTGTACGCAAGTTAATTTTTATTATTGTTTACTAACAATAAATTGTTTAATTCAACCTATAAATGTAATTTTTCATTTTGAGGTTACGTAAACTCCACACTAATCGCGATGTGTGCGGTCTCACAGTGCCCTTTGTAGAGTTAAAATACCGAGGAAGCGCGTAACACTTTCGCATCCAGAGACACTTTAAGTGTTAACTCTTCCACACTCGACGTAATGGCAGCATTTAAGAGGACCGGGTTCGAATCCTGTTGGGGATAATTTGGTTTCATGCAGAACCCACGCATGATCATGAGTGTTATTCAGACTATGGGATTACAGGGTTAAACCAAAGGGATTTAAATTAAATGCTGCATTGCCTCGAGTTAACACGTGAAATACCCCTGGTCGCAAAAGCGTTATGCACTTATTTCCTCGATTGTTTAACTATATGGCAGGTTGTAGTTGGTGGTACCGCTCGTAGCATATACATAAAACGTTCGTTAACCTTAGTTTTGCTTCCGCTCGAAATTGTTCATTCTGACGAAGGTCAAGCTTGATGTTCTACCTTAGACCTACAGTACAGCTTAACGTGGAATCCGAACCACGACCTACCACGGGTGGTTAGAAACTACAAAGTCCTTGCCGAACTCGATCTCACGCCCTCTCGATCAGCAGCCCAACGTCTTAAATGGGTACCCAGGGTAACCTAGTGGTTATCTACCAACCAGTTTTAATGTATGGAAGGATGAACAGTTTGGTTTGCTGCGTGCCGCCTGCCGTCATCGGGAATCGAACCCGGGGACGGTGAATTCGTAGTCAGTGATGCTAACCACTACACCACTACCATACTAGAAGCTCCGCTGCGTCTTGCGTATCAAAATCCCATCGAAACACAACCTTGGGGATAACTAGGAGGAGCGAGTGTGTTATTAAAATCTCCCCTGATTCTCTTTTAATGGGTATACTAAATACGGTGCAGGTTACCTAAGCCGTTTAAGGAGTACCTGAGCCCTTTTAGAGGGTCCTCTCCCAGTCCTTCATCCAGGGGAGCGAAGTGGAAGAGGCGGGTGCGTATTGAATATATTTATGTATATATTAAATTTGAAATAGATTACCCTAGCCGTCTAGCCGTGTATAAACGAACAAAGAACAGACAGACAGACAGACAGAGATCATCCTATATATATATATATATATATATATATATATATATATATATACTTGCGTAGTCTTTTCATATTAACATGCAAGCATGTCTGTGAGCATAGATTCCAAAACAATATTTCATTAATATTAATTGCATGTAGCGTCACTTCACAATACCACTCCTTTTTCTCTTCGCTCATGCTTCTTACAGGTTAGGTGTGCTGTACCGGGTCCGCAGTTTCTTCACCCCAACTCAGTTGCTGTCTCTGTACAGGGGTTCTTCTCCGCTCCTGTATGGAGTACGCTTCTCATATGTTGGGTGACTCAACCCACACAACTCTACTTGATCGTGTGGGATCAAAGGCTTTTCGTCTCATCAATTCCCCGCCTCTTACTCACTGTCTTCAATCTCTCTTTCTTCGCCGCAATGTTGCCTCACTCTCTCTTTACTCTCGCTATTATAACGGACATTGCTCTTCTGAACTCTCTAACTGCATGCCTCCTCTTTTAAGGAGAGCACGCAGCACCAGACTTTCGACATATTCTCATCCCTTTTCTGTCCAACTCTCTAACGCAAAGGTTAATCGGTATCCTCGATCTTTCCTCATTCAGTAAACTTTGGAACAATCTTCCTCAATCCATTTTTCCCACTGTCTGTGACCTCCAATCTTTCAAACGCATCTCGAAAACTCTTTCAACAACTTACATTTTTTAACATCTTACATTGATCTTAAATAAAGTTTATGCTTCATTTTTTAAAGCCTTTGATACGAAATAAGGTAAAAACAGAATAAAGTATGAAATTTTGAACAAGTTTCAAGTATGTATAAATTCTGTTAAAATTTTTTATATTTTATAGTGAGATGATTTTTTATCATTCTCAACACAGCGAAAAAAGAAAATTAAGGTAACGTCAAATCGTCGAAATGCAAAATCATGAACAATTTTAGTTAGTTCAAATAGTTAGGTTAGGTAGGTTAGGTTAGGTTAGGTTAGGTTAGGTTAAATTAAATTAAATTAAATTAAATTAAATTAAATTAGGTTTCGATGATTTGGTGTTCGGACGATTTGGACGCCCGATTATTTTTTTATTTTTGGAATTTGGTCCAAGATCCCTACATCATCTTTTTCTCTTTTACAGGAAGCATTAAAACTACGTGTATAATCACGCTGTATGCTTGTAAGTTGTTTTTGTTAGTATAATGTGCATCATTCAATGTTTCGGCAGTGTACATGTAAGTTATTCTAAGCTTTCGCGTACACGTATCTTCATTCATACACACATCTATCATTACTTTGTTTCATTTACTTCCTTTGCAGTTGCAGGACTCATTCAGGAACGCTTAATCGAACCTTTGGGTGGATGACAGCTTTCTTCGTCTATATTATGTTTCGATCCCACATAATGCTGTAGGTCCCCTCCGTCATATTACGTTAGATATTGCAAAGGAGGTTAAACGACCCCATCATTATATAAATTTTAACCAAACTTTTTATTTGCAAATATATTAAAAAAGAAAATTTGAAATACGAAGGTACGTACTTATGAGCAGTAATCGTTGGCTTTTGTGAATTTTAATAGAAATCTGCGGAGTAACATCAAATTTATTCGATAAGTAAAGATTGAGTGGTAAAAACCAACAAAATCTCTTTCAGAAGCAAGCTGGAAAATCTAAAAATACGCTCCAATCGCCTTATCACGAATTCTTTTGAAAGTGACGACGTTTTTCGGCTGTTAATTCTTCATAATATTCTCCAAAAATTTTTTAATTCTCAAGGGAATAAGCGATCAGTTAAGAGTGACGTAACAAATGTTAATTTTGTTGTTAGTCATATGAGTTAAACATCAAGTGTTAATCGCTATATACTTTAACTTAATCATGAAAAAGAGGTAGAAAACAAATATATGTATGTATGTATCAGTGGCATTCCATCCATTGGGGCCCTTGGGACCCGACCGCACCTTAACTTTCTTATTTGTTAATCTATGAGTACTATCATTATACCTTCAATTTATGTATGGTTATTTTATTGCAATATGGACTCCACCATTGAAAAAAAATTTTGTATAATGTGTAATAATATTATTTTCATTTTTAAAAGACAAATACGATACAAGTTCATCTTCATGAAACACAACCAACTAATATTTAATTATCTTGTCTGTTACCTACCAACCAACCGACAGAGAGTTTTCTCGAAACGCGTGAATTTGCTTGCCGGATTCTGTCCAGTTAAGACTAAAAATTTTCTTAAGAAGTGTTCGTAAAGAAATAATTTGACGTTTAATTAATATAATTGCAGTGCTTGTATAAATTTGTATTTGCGACTTCATAAAACGTTGCTTTGATGGCTTAAAGCCTTTTGAATGCGGACAAAATAAAATTTAGAAAGCCTTTTACCAGAAATTGTTGAAAATTTTTACCATTTGCTGTTGTTTTAAGGTAAATAATTTATTTAATTATTACTAATAATATAAAATTAGGAACTTGGGTTCACTACAAAGTTTGATTAACTATCTGAGTTTGTAATTCATTTATTAGGCAAACTTAATTTCAATTATGTTGTCGGGTTGATAAAATTTAAACTTTTCCAATTGCATTTAAATGTTAGTTATCTTATTTAAAAAAAAAATGATTAACCAATGTTTAAAATTTGCTTTTATTACTTGGAACAAGTTTACTACATACACCTGGTTCGCCTTTGTTTAAAATCTCTCAGTTTGGGGTGTTTATTTCTTAGAAATTTTAAATTAAGAAGCCTTTAAAAAATGTTTTAAGGTTTAAAAACAACCTGACATAACCAAAAACGCGGTAAACTTTGTTCTTTGGGCTGAATTTGAAAGTAAACAACTCGTTTATTATACAACTATTAATTTAGGGTAAATAATTTACGTACTGAAGTATTACTTATTTCGGTAAATGTGCAATAAAATGCCATAACCTGCATTTCTAACAAACAATTTTCTAATGTAATTCGATGTACTTTATTCAAATCTAAGCTTCATTTGTTGTGCAAATTTTCCAAAACAGAACCTACCCTAATACCAGTACCCTACCCTAACCTACGCGATCCAATTGGCTAATGTATTTTATTATGAAAATTTACATTTTAATTATATTTTAAGAAATTTGCACAACAAATGAAGCTTAGATTTGAATAAAGCACATGAAATTACACTGGAAAAATGTTTCTTGCTAGAAATGCAGGTCATGGCATTTACTGCATATTAACCCTCATTTTAAACCACTTATTTAATTGCAAAAAATTTTCCTTAACATTTTTTGCTTTTTACAAGTTTCACACGATTTAGTTAAAGCAGAGTAATTGTAATCAATGAGGTGAACCAGAAATTGGTACAACACTTTAAAAATGTACTTTTTAAAAATGCGGTACAGCACTCAGGCTAATTTCAGGGTTAATATGTTTAAAAGGACATGGGCTGGACCAGTAAATCAAAATAACTTTTTATGAGGTACTTTAGTAGCTTTATTCAAATTTGTCACTCGTTTTTGTGCAAACTATTGTAGAAAAAAAAAATAATAAATATATATATTTAGTGTATTTGTAGTCGGGGGTGGTATGACGTCATGTTACTCTGTGACTTAGTTTGTTGGTTTCTGTTCTGGCTATTTTTTTTTTCTAATTGGATTCAGTTTGGTGGTGTTTGTGATAGAATTATGACGTGCCGTTCGTGTGGTTTCGACTTTGAGAACTTGATTCGTTATGTGCCCTCGATGAATTAATCAGTTGAATGCCCGGTTAGGTCAACTGTACGCCCTTGATGATTGGTTAAGTCGTGATATTTTCGTTAGTTTAAATGAAAATAACGAGAGCAAACTTTTTTGGTTAATTTTGAGGTATTTTGCACGTTTCCCGTGGTAATGCGTCGTTTACAAGATCTCGTAACAAGAACATGTTAGGTTATGCTTTATTGTATAAAATGTAGTCAAAAATACATTTTTCAAGTGTTTTGGTGTGTTTTGTTCGAATATGACCTTAATTTCTTGTGCGAATGAACAGAAATACAGTTGTCATTGCGTGGCCCAAACACACATTTCTGTTCATTTGCACAAGAAATGAAGGTTATATTTGAACAAAATACACTAGAAAAATGTTTTTTTTTATTTCAACTTCAGGCCATGTCAATTGCGACATAATTACCAATTTCAGTGGCTAATTCCTCCATTATTATTAAACACCATCGAGAGTCAAACCCCTGACCTCATCTGACGAAGGTCAAGCTTTTCACTCCACCTTAGACCTACAGTTCAACGTGGAATCCAAACCACCCCCCCTAGCAGCCCAGCGTCTAGGCCACCCAGGATACCCGTTTATCTACTAACCACTTTCTTTGTGTGGAAGGATAAACAGCTGGGTTTTGCTGCGAGCCGGCTGCCGTGACCGGGTCTCGATCCCGAGACCGATGGATTCGTAATCAGCGACGCTAACCACTACTACACCGAGGCGCATATATATATATATATATATATATATATATATAAATATAAAATATAAGGTGATTAAGAAAAGGTGTTCCCTAAACCATTTGTATAAGAAGTTATTTGAGAAATGAATGGATGAAGCAAATCCACAAGGAAAAAAAAAAAATTATTCCAAGGGTTTCCGTTTATTCAGAAGTACACCTCGTCAGGGACGCCCCTGACGAGCTGTACTTCTGAATACACGAAAGATCTTGGAATAATATTTTCCTTGTAGGTTTGCATCATATATATCAGTGGCATACGCAAGGGGGTCCATGGGGTCTGGATCCCCCTTAAGAAGCAAGACAAAAGTTTCATTTCGAGAGAGAGGACTAGGTTTTCACAGTAAAGCAGCTTAACCATGTGGTGGCAAATGGCAAATCAAATAAATCTTATTTCAGCTTTTTTAACATTGATTTTCATTTTTGTTCATTAAGGACAAAAAAATAACGAATAAAACAAATTTAGCCCCTCCCCCCCTTCCAAAAATCTTATGTACCCCACTGATATATATATATATATATATATATATATATATATATATATATATATACAGGGTGTCCCATAAGTCGGTCTCGTAGGAAAATTTATTTTAAATTAAATTTACAAAAGTAATAAATTAGAACGAAAAAAAAAATTTCAAATTGATGTCCTCCTTGTTGTTCGCGTATGTATTTAATACGATGACGATGACGGTGAAATTCTTCAGCTGTCTGTCATTGGCTAAGGCCAGAAGCATGCAAAAGAACAATTTTCCGCCATTTTATGAGGAATGTAACTCGCTTCTATATTAGCCATTGCGTGTTACTCTACCTGCAACAAAAAAAAAGGTCCCGAAACAAGACATCAATTTGAACATTTGTTTTTGTTCTAATGTATTACTTTGGTAAATTTAAAATAAATTTTCCTATGAGACCGGACTTATAGGACACCCTGTCTATATATATATTGGTAATTAAGTTCTCTCCTATTCGGTGCCACAGTATATTTTGTCTTTGTTGTATGTTTTTTTGGGGTGTTCAGTTTCGGTTAGGTTACGCTACGTTAACCTAACCTAAAATAAAAACGTATGTGTAAATTGAGGTTCGTATGTAGTAACATTAATTTGATTGTTTTTTAATTAAAATCCAAACACAAGCGAAATTCGAAATAGAACTGTAAGTGTATTCAGTAAAAAGCGCATTCTCTAAATTTTTCAATTCCCCCCCACCCCCCACTAACCTTAACGCCAAGTGTAAGTGATTAAAAATCTTTATAATTAAAAGATATTACCTGTAGGAGCTAATATAATTTTAATGACTGTTGTAATTTTAACGTTGTTAGTGTTCTCTGAATTCTGCATTCAATGACATTATTACTCCAAGATCCCTGACTTGTAGGTTTGGTATTATCTGTTTGTCTTGCAGTGTTTTGTATCCTTTATTTTGTAGTTGCCTGTTACCACCATATCTTTTAACTGGAATTTTTCTTCGTTGAACTTCATATTGTTGTCTTTCGCCCACTTGAATAAAGTTTCAATGTCGTTTTGTAATTTTCCTATGTCATCTCTGTTTCGTATTTCATTACATAGTTTTGTCATCTGCGAAACACGATACGACACTGTCACTATTAATAGAGGTGGAAAGAGTACCAAAATTATGGAGTTGGATGAGTACGATTACGAGTACAGTATTTTTTGAGTGGTCGAGTACGAGCACAAGTATACCTTTTTTAGTGCTTGAGTACGAGCACGAGTAGTTTTTTTAGTGTTCAAGTACGCGTGTAAGAGTGTGGTTTCAAACTTTAACTTGTGTTTGACTGCTTGCATGATCAAAGCTTATTAGACCATATGAACGCATTGCATTGAAAAAGAGTACAACAAAAACCCGTCCTCTAGTACTAATACTCTATCAATATCTGCAATCATTATGATAAACAGTAATGGAGCTAATACTCTACTCTGTGGAACAGAACTGACAACTTCTAATTTTTCAGATTTAATTCCATTTACTACGACCACTTTGTGTTCTTTTGAATACGGAAAATTAAATATTCATCGTCCAAAGCTTTCCAGTAATTCCTGTGTTCTCAAATTTCCTGTTATTCCACGATCACAATTATCGAAAGCTTTAACAAAATCTGTAAATGTTACATCTATATTTTGACCTCGACAATGTTTTTCACTGTGTTTACTAACTGTGATGGGCATGATCTGCCACCCCCGAAGCCCCGTTATTGTAGGTCGTAAGTAATTTGGACTCTTATTACACGTTCAAAACACTTTATAAGGTGGGAGGTGAGAGCTACTGGCCGATAGTTCTTGGGTATTGCCCTGTTACCTCCTTTGAATGAGGGGGCAATGTTCAGGAAAATCAGAAATTACAGTCCTTGCCCCAGACTCGATCTTGCAACCTCCTGATTAACAACCCAGTATACCCATTTATCTACGAACCAATTTCATTTGTATGGAAGGCTGAACAGTGCCGCCTGCACTCGCCGAGAATCGAACTCGGGGTCTGTGGATTTGTAGTCACCAGTGCTGACCACACCACCACTATATACATATACATATATATATATAAATATATATGGTGATTCATGTCTTGTCCCTTTAAGGTACTGCATAGCTGTTTTTGGGACGGGTCTTCTGAATTACTTTATATATAGATAGAGAGAGGTAAATAGATATAGATATACTGTATATATAATCGCACTACGACGTATAAGTATATATCAGGTTATTAACTTTCACCCAGTAGTTGTGTGATGATAGTGCTCCCGGTTTCGAATCTTGGTGGGGCATTTTTGTTTCAAACAAAAACCACGCGTGTTCATGCATGTTGTTCTATCTTTGGCAGCGGTTCTGAACCTTTTCCTTCTTCTGTACCCCTTGAACTCTTTCAAGTGATTTTCTGGATTTTCGAGAGAGGATTTTTACTTTCTTTACCACAGTGTGACTCGTGGCCGTTAGTTAATCGTATATAAAATTAAAAGGGTTATATTTTCAGGACCGTCGCGTAACCCCTAAGATTCCCTCGCGTACTCCTGGCGGTACGCGTACCCCAGGTTCAGAACTACTGACCTATGGGGCCCCAGTGCTATACCAGAAAAATTTCAATTATACATTGACATTACCTCCAGTACGCGAAGGGTTAACATCGTAAAGCACCTCTGAATGCGAAGTTGCGAAGTTGCGTTAACTTTTATCCTGTCGTAGTGTGATAGTAACGCTCGAGACTCCTATTCAGGAGGTCCTGGGTTCGAATCCTGATGTGGGCACTTGTTATATATATATTTCTCATGTGCTACCGATCCAAATCGAATACAAATAACGAGTAGAGTTTGTGTTCGTGATCATTCATTTATATTCAAATTGTGCCTATAAGGATTTAGGATAAAGTACAATAACAAAAACAAGCATTAGCAAGAGAAAGATCTGGCGGAAGTGTTTTATTAGGAATATTTAAACAGACGCAATGTGGGATTTTCTAGCCAAACTTTAATACGGCGTATGCCGAGTTGAAGACGTGTGTATGCGTGTGCGCGCGCGCAAAATAAAATTCACTCACCAGTGTTCAAACCCACCACCTCTTGAGGCGAAGGTTAGGCCGCTAGCCACTATACTACGACAGAATAAAAGTTAGCACAACCTGTTGTACAGGGTGTCCATAAATGTTTACCCTGAAAACAGTATGCTGCTCATGTTTTAATGACGAATCTTGCATCCGTTTTCTTTTTACAGGTGATCTCGTACACGCATAGAGTTTGTGCTGGTGTGTGTCGTCTACCGCATTCGCCACTAGGAGCGCTGTAGTAGCTGTTCAGTTAAGATGGCGTCTGTGACAGAGAAGGCACAATGTGTTGTGTGGCTTGCAGAAACAAAATCTCCTGTCAGTGTTCAGCGAAGGTTCAGAACAAAGTATGGAAAGAATCCACCTGATGTGAAGTTAATTAAGTCGTGGATGAAAAAATTCTTGGAAACGTGGAAAAGGGAAAGAGCAGTGGTAGACCATCAGTTTCCGATGGAACGGTGGAAAACATTCAAACGTGTCTGCTTTTCAGACAAGGCTATGTTTCCTCTTCGTGGTAGAGTCAACAGACACAATGTGTATTTGGGGATCGGAAAACTCACGTGCCGTAAGGGAGCATATTCGCGGCAGTCCGAAGATCAATGTCTGGTGTGGACTAATGCATGACCAGATAATTGGTCCTTTCTTCTTCGCTGAGAACACAGTTTCCGCAACTGTGTACCTGGATATGCTCACCAATTACGCCATCCCCCAGCTGCAGGACAGGCAGCCAATTGTCATCTTCCAACAAGATGGGGCACCCCCTCATTGGTCGCATGTTCGTGAAACTCTCGACGCAACATTTCCAAATCGATGGATTGGCAGGGACGGGCCATTCCCGTGGCCCCCAAGATCACTAGACATTACCCCGCTGGATTTCTTTCTCTGGGGTCATGTTAAAGATTTGGTTTATGCAACAGTTGTTCCAGATATCAGGACATTGCGAGAACGCATTACGGATGCAATTGCAACAGTTAACCCACAAATGTTGGAAAATGTGTGCGTGTGTGTGAATACCGCTTAGACATTTTATGCGCCACTAGGGGTGCACATGTAGAAGCTTATTAAGTTCATTAACTATGTATCAAAACTTTGTATGTTTATCTACTTATGATTAAAACTGTGTTTGAATACGTGTGTTTATTTAAAAGTTATAGCATGCTTTAATGAGGGTAATCACTTATGGACACCCTGTATATTTAAACAACCGAAGAAACGCTTAACTCTTTCGTGTCCAGAGACATTTTACATGTTAACCCTCCTGCACTATAGGTTGTGTTCAAATTATTGGTGCAACGCTGGGGTCCCATAAATGGAATATTTTGCATAAACACGCACGATTTTGCATAATGTAAAACACGCTCCCACCAGGGTTCAAACCCACGACCTCTTGAATAAAAGGTGAGGGCGCTGGATGTTACTAAGGCGGTTAAATAAGTCCAAATATTATGATTATTACAATATTCGTATGCATGAGAGCACGAAAGAATTTCAACATGCAAATTCTTGTTGTTTGTAATATATATATATATTATATATATATATATATATATTATATATGTTTGTGTACATACACTCAGAATGGTCCCCTGAGGTTTTTCATGACGCACACAGACTGTGCAAGGAACTCTTCTGGGAAAATTAAATCCACAATAGTCTGTCCGAATAAGTAATGGTATATGACAAACACTATAGCTTTCTCTTTTTAATGATGTTAGCCCGACGTGGGCAAAGAGGCCCCAAAAATATAGCTTCAGATTGGATCCTATCTGCTTTGCAGATAGCTGGTGAGGGAAGCTCACGTCGGGCTAACATCATGAAAAAGAAAAAAAACGTTGTTATATATATATATATATTATATATATAATATATATATATTATATATATATTATATGTGCGTGTGTGTGTCAAAAAAGTCCTTACCCACTGGGAATTAAATTAACATGCTTTGACCTGAATGGTGAACACTGAACATTTATGAGTCTATATTTAAATGTATTTCCCATCGGGTTACTGGTTTCAATGTACAGTATTTTATTTATATATATTCGTATATATACACACGCACACCTTGGTTCTGCTCCCGTCCGAATTGTTCAATCTGACAAAGGTCAAGTCCGCCCCACCACCGGCGGTCAGAAATTAGTCTTCGCCCGGTCTCGATCTCTCACCCTCCCAATCAGCAGCCCAACGTCTCAACCATAGGCCACCAAGGGTACCCATTTATCTACCAACCAATTTTTATTTTGTGGAAGGGTGAACAACTTGGTTTGCTGCTTGCCGCCTGCCGTCACTAGGTTTCGAATACGTAGTAAGCGATGCTGACAACCACCACATATATATATGAAAATTATTTCACGAAAGTAACACGTGAATAATATTTATGAAAATAACCACTAAGAAAAAAGGAAATGCAGAATGGTGCTCAAGCGCTTTCGTCTAATAACATCCTAAGGAACACTGAAATAAATAACAAGTTCGGGACTATATATAGATCACACTAAAAATAAAAATAAAATAGAAAAATAAAAATTGTAGGAGCAGCAGACAAATTTATAAGGAAAGACTACTAGTTTTAGCACTGCCCCTCTTGCCTAAATCCGTTCTGAACAGATTAAAAAACAACAGGATCAAGCGAAAAAAGGCCCTGGCTAATGTTAAAATTATTTGTAAGTTGAATAATGGCAGACTCAATAATATATTTCTAACAATGTTGCTTGAGTGAAACAAAATTGAAGCATTATTCCAATCAATACAGTAGGATAATTCTGACAAATGGACGAAGAGGGCACCGGATGACTGTCCCGTTCTAACGGAATATTGATGCTGTTTTACACGTGCGCGCAAATCCTTTCCCATCTGTCCAATGTAAAAGGAATCACATTGTTTACAACCAATTTTATAGATAATGCCTGAATTATTGGTAGGGCTCAAAGTGCGAGGGCTATTATTCACACGATAGAAAATTCGTTTTGCCTTGTTAAGACAAGATTCCAAAAAAGCAAGTGGATAACAAATCACTTCCAATACCGTTAATTTTTTCTAATTCGGCATCCATGTATTCGGCATCCAGGACAAATTTGTTTTTTTCCAATAAATACTACACTTAAAACCTCGGCTTTTCCTATGTACACGCACATCCAAAAAAATGGGATAGAGTCGTTTTGTTCCACTTCTAAAGTAAACTTAATGGAGGGGACTTGATTATTGCGGTACGTCGACGATATTTTGTGTGTCTGGCCCATGAAGCGTGACCTGGATGAGTTCCTCCTCCAGTTAAATAATCAAGTCCCTCCATTAAGTTTACTTTAGAAGTGGAACAAAACAACTCAATCCCATTTTGGGATGTGCATGTACATAGGAAAAGCCTAGGTTTTAAGTGTAGTATTTATCGGAAAAAACAAACAATTTGTCTTGAATGCCGAATACATGGATGCCGAATTAGAAAAAATCAACGGTATTGGAAGTGATTTGTGTTATTCACCTGCTTTTTTGGAATCTTGTCTTAACAAGGCAAAACGAACTTTCTATCGTGTCAATAATAACCCTCGCACTTTGAGCCCTACCAATAATTCAGGCATTATCTATAAAATTGGGTGTAAACAATGTGATTCCTTTTACATTGGACAGATGGGAAAGGATTTGCGCGCACGTGTAAAACAGCATCAATATTCCGTTAGAACGGGAGTCATCCGGTGCCCTCTTCGTCCATTTGTTAGAATTATCCCACTGTATTGATTGGAATAATGCTTAAATTTTGTTTCAATCAAGCAATATTGTTAATAGAAATATTCTTGAGTTTGCCATTGTTCAACTTAGAAATAATTTTAACATTAGCCAGGGCCTTTTTTCGCTTGATCCTTTGTTTTTTAATCCGTTCACAACAGATTTAGACAAGAGGGGCAAAGTGCTAAAACTGGTGCTTTCCTTATGAATTTGTATGCTGCTCCTACAATTTTTATTATTTTTTATTTTTGTGACCTATATATAGTCTCGAACTTATTTATTTCAGTGTTCCTGAGGATGTCATTAGACGAAAGCGCTTGAGCACCATTCCGTGTTTCTTTTTTCCTTCGTGGTTATTTTCATTGTGTGTGTGTATATATGTGTATATATATATATATATGTATATATATATGTATATATATATATATATATATGTATATATATAGTATATATATGTATATTATATATGTATTATATATGTATATCTGTATATATATATATGTATATATTATATGTA